>JAHZNF010000779.1:0-10265 GCA_027744215.1 Troglopedetes dispersus
ATGACTGGAGAGAAAAAAAACCACATCGTTTACTACTGCCATTAAAAGGGTTATACCGTAAAAAAGAATATACATACATATATGTAAGGATATATAAGGATGATGAAGAAGACATAGAAATAAGTGACGTGAGGTATGCCTGAGTAGTAAAAAGTGATAAAAAGTCACAGTTAATCTAGAAAGTCGAGTCAGCTGGCGCCATGCTCTGAGAAGCCAGACAGTGTTTACTCAACTCATAAACGATGTACACACACGTTCTACTTATATCCCTTCACTACTATAATAAAGGCGATTATCCGTAATATTCCATAAGCTGTTATGTGCTGAGTAAAAAATGAATAATAATAACAGACTTCAACTTGTACCGTCATTATTATTACTACTGCTCGTTGTACCACATTATTTGGATACATGTGGTACAACGTACATTTTTGGTGGCGTTAATCCGACTTACATTGATATAAGTATATTTGGCTTTCCAACAATACCTTTTATATCTATCTGCATATCTCTCTTTGTGATAGCGAAGAGAATGAAGTGCTGAAGAAGTTGCTAAATGTAATAATAATGATATATGTATGCAACAGTCATCGAATTCACACTTCCTATAGTGATTCTGTAAATAGGAAAAATTCATATACATACATAGATGCAGCTCAGCATTTTACACGGGGTGGCGTGTGGCTTAAAGGGTAAAAAAAATTTCAGTAATCTATTATAATAAAGGCAATTGTATTACCTCACAAAAGTAACATACTACATGAAACTTGGAAAAGGCTGACATTTTTCTAAAAATCATTTTCGCCGAAAGACAAATATGAACTAAATTATTTGCAATAAAAAAACAAGTGCATGTTATACGTGACATGTCTGATGCATTTTGGATAAAGGTTTACTGACAAAGAGATCATGTTAGTAGATAGAATGATGCGATCCGATGTGCAACAATAATAATAAAACTTGCGATTTTGCAGAGCTGCTGAATGGTGAGTGTGAATGTAACATTTTTGTAATCATTTGTGAGTTGAATGTAATAACAATTATTTGGTACGTCCAGTGCATTGAGTGATATGTTATGTGAAAAATATGATAATGGATGCATTCCAAATGAATGTGAATTTTGAAAGGCAAATAATCCAATTTGGTAATGAGGTCGAAAGTATAATTAAATCGAATGAATTGAGCAGAAATTGTACCTCTGGTTTATCCGTATTTTATTTAATATGTCACAACGTGTGTGTGTGTGTGTGTGTGTGTGCGAATATTGGGAGAACGTTGTGCACTTCTTGAGAATTTCCACAGAAGTGTTTGAGCCTAAAAGCTACCTAAATAGAAGCGCATATTTATTGAGTTTTACCCCTGTTCCTCCAAAAGTCGTCATCATCTGCAAGTGCAAATAAATGTCATATAAATTATTACATGTTTTAGGATCTCATTGCCCCATTTGACCTTTGATGATACGTTTGCGCTTTCCGACTTGTCAATTCGTACGTCACCTTCTGACGAAGTGTCAACCGAACATCCTGACATGAAACAGACCGTGGCCAGTCATTGTCACAAGCTACAAGCATTTTATAGCTTTATCTTTACATTTACTATTATCGCAAATTTTGTACAAAAAATATGATGTGGCGATTAGTTGGAAAGCTGGGTTATCATTTCATTACAGAAATCCTTGCTCAACTACATTTTATATGGACACATGTACGTTTATGGTTCATGCGCCAAAAATTAGGATGATGCTCATACTAAAAAAATGTTCCTAGAAAGTTAGAAAGAAAGAGATTGCAAAAAACCTTGAACTTTACGAGGAGTGACGAGTGTCCCAGAACCCACGTAAGACAAGCAGAGTTCGTGCATAACACGTGCAATTACAATTATTTAAAACATACCACATTCCTATTCCAATCTAGTCCGAACTGCATTAATACTCAACAATACTAACCGTGACTTAATTAAATATACACTTGCATACAAAAGAGTCGTCGTAAAGCTACTTATTTTAAACAACCCGTTGTTGCATTTAATATCTCAAGGAGCAACTACCAAGCTAACTAAAAGTAGAAGTAGAGTAAAAGTAGCTTTACAAAAGAATTGAATGCTTATATAAACTGTTTGATGAATACTAACATCACATCCAACACAAAAAAGATGCTAATTTCCTGAAATTCCTTTGTTCTATGTCGCCTTTGCTGAGATAATTATGCCTGGTCACAAAGTCCCGTCTGGTGCTGATCACATATTTACGTCGCGATTGCGTCTGTTGGATTTCCCTGTAATCCACATGGTCTCATGGTCTGGGGTTCAAAAACAAATATGCGTACTTAATTCCACGGTGTCATCAGTCTAACTAATTACGTAATAAACTTTTTACATTCTTTTCTAAGTGAGTTATTTTTAGGAACACTTATACCCGGAATGTCACATTTTTTCAAAGAAGAGTCATTGATAAACTATTAGCTTATCTGTTGTAGTGATACTTATTATAAATTTCCTGAATAGGGAAACTATGAATCGTCCAACATTGCGCACGAGTCTGAACTGGGTAATTGTACTTTCATCAGATCACTTCGTGAGTCAACATGCGATTAGCGAGGAGGAGCGTGTTACAAAGAATAATAATGTAGTTTGCTCGCGTTCACTTTGTCTGAACTGTGGTAATGGACATCTATTGTGAGTTAAATCAAGTTACGGAGCTCTAAATAAGTATTTGTGGAATGGGGTTCACCAAGTTGTGGTCAGATGTCGGTAGAAATGTTTGCACATATAAAATACAGTTTCATTTTGGAATTACATACAGTCATTTTAGAATAAGTTTTAGAAGCGTTTTCTTCGTCTTGTTTCCTCATCGTCATCCTCATCCGTTGTTGATTGTACGGATCCCGAATCCGTTGTAGTTTCCTCCTGTCTTCTTCGTTGTGTTGTTGACTCGATGGGGAAAATAACGGAAGGTCTTGTAGGATCAATCCAGTAAACCTCGTCAGTATTATCAATGGTGTTCAATTCGACACCGAACGGGTTATAGATTCCAGTCGCAGTTACATCCGGCGGTGCAGCTGTCGGCGGGAATGGAGTGTTGAGCTGAGCTCCATTATAGATTCCATTCAATGAGGTATCCGTTTCCAAAATATATGGTTTTTCTGAAGGTCTTGTCCGCCTGGGTCGAGTTCGTTGAGTGGTGACACTTTTGACAGGTTCTTCGTCCTCTTCCACTTTTGACACAATCGGTGCAGCTGTAGATGACGGCGCTACTAAAGGACTGTGATCAATGTAGCTGGGTTCGTTAGAAACATAAATTGGTTTCACTGTTTGATGCCTTTCTGGATTGTAATCGGGTGCTGGTGCGACTGTCCCATACCAGTTGCCAAGAAGGAAGTGCCCAACAATAGAGTTGCTGAGTGCATCCGGTTTTCGGGGATCTGGGGCGGGTGTTGTAAGATTCAGGTAATATTGCAGGTTGCGATCTATTACATTTCGAATGATGGTGGCGGCCTGCTTGGGAATCTCAAGAATGCCTTGTTTTCCCTGCGCAATGTGCTGAAGCTGGTGAGGGTTGTCATTTTGGAGTAACTCTTGTGTGTTCACAGGAACCGAGAGTACCTTCAAATTTCATGCAAAATGATTTTATAAAAATAAAAGTAAAAGTGTTAAGTCCTCGAAAGTAGTTGAATTATGTACCTAGAAATAATATAGTATATTATTATTATAAAATAATTCACGAAAATAAGAATTCTGCACATATAAATTACCACGAAAGCCGATGATGACAAAAATACCAGCAGGAAGCTAAATAAATTTAGCGGTGAGAGATGGGCCATGTTCATCCTTTAAAAAACTGGAGGTCAAACCAAAAGTTAAACCTATTCCTGTTTGGGACAAATAGTTCCGTTAATGCGCCGAGCTATCCGTTCTCCGACAACCAATCAACCTGTTTTAATTGTAGTCATGTTTATTTATAAACTATGGGTTGGTTTCATCATTTATTACCTAAACATATATGCTGATTTCAAGAGATTCATATACTTTGCTGGGAGAATGTTGAAATTGCCTGTTGCATATTGATTTGTTCATCTAGCGTTAGCCCGCATATTATTGTCATTTTTTTCTGCACATGATAAGTCCTGCTAATGAGTAAATCTTACTACAATGTCATCACCTGCTCCATTGTTCTTCATTGCTAAACTTAATTTTAGGCAAGCGTCGAGCCCCAAGGCGAACACCACACACAATTCATGACAAAACCACTGATGATGCAGTTACTTGGTAGTAATCTAAGTATGGCTGACGTTAACTTAATTTGAAGAATGACTTTCAGGAAATGTCGCTTGAATGCGTGCAATTAATTAATGAAACGAGTAGTGGCGTAAAGGAAAACCTATGACCAGCAATAGGGGCATGATGAACCACTCTAATAAAATGAACTCCTCGTTAAAAAGATGTTATCAAAGACAACAAATCGGATCCAGATTACCTTGCTCTGGTATGGATGATGTGTTTATTGACAGATTCATGATGAACAATAATTATATTGCACACGAAAGTAAGCGATGATTGGGTGTACCAAGCACACGTAATGAAAACGCCGTAACAGATTTGCATAAATTTTTCTTACTATGTATATATGATTCCCAAATCAGCAAAATGTAGTAGCACGATCCTTTAATATGCCATTACCACATGTTGGATTATGAATATTGTGATTCACATTAGCTAAATCATTGACCCAAGGGATACTGTTGCCAAGATAAGTGCACGCAAATGACAATAAAAACTCGCTGCTGCTGGTCTACCAGCCCTACGATTACATGACTTTGCAAAATAGTTTGTGATGATAAAACTTCGTGTTGCAGTAAAAATCATATAGTATGCGACAAACGAAAAGGGATGAGTGGCCACTTTTATTTTGATGCTACCAGTTTATGCCTTCAAGGTACAAGGATAACTTTTAAGAGGGAAAAATGTTCTTTTACCTTTACTTTATGTGACACCAGTAATTTTTGCGTGCTGATGTCCGTGCGTACATATGCGAATTATGTAATAACACAACATCGCGCGTCGATAATAAAGAATATTTCATGAACAGCGAGAGTGTTTGGTGCATTTCTTGAAGTCATAAAGTGTGTTACTAGCTTGACCCAATTTTTACTATTACTTCACAAAATTTTGTATAATTAAACGCAAAGAAGAGAAGTAGAAGCATGGCACCAGCCGCCTGCTTGTGTCATTGCCATCCCCAAACCGCTTTCAATACCGCTGACATGCACCAGGAAGGTAAGATTCGTAAACAATTATTTAAATAAACACACCTTATCATAAACTGAGAATATGATCAAATGAAGCGTCAACCGTCTCTATTGTCGCACTTGTCTTTTGTGACCAGCGAAATTCACTTTAGGTTTTGTGCGAGAAGATTTCATGGAATTTGTGACAGCATTGTGCGCATAATTATGAGCTCAGTCACCACTGCAGCCAGTTTTCACTCTTACATTTTTATCTTTTCATTGAGAATCATAATGGCATGACTGATTTCGACTTAACACCCAAACTCGAGCAATAAATCTGTCGCAATCCTAACTTGAATTTCCTCCTTCCCCGAATTCGCGAACCGTCGTCAACTTTTGCAAACTTACTTTTGCCCTTTATTAGTTGTGAATATTTCGTGCGTACAGGTATCTATCTACCTCTACGAATAAATAAGCAAGCAAGTACAAAGACGCTGAGTTTAATGCCACCATGTTATTAAGCCTTGGTATTTAGAACTACATCGTTTTCCTCTTTCTTCTTGTGAATTTTTCTGAGTAATACTAATGGCCCGTTTAGCGTCCAAACTGTAGTAGAAAATTCGTTGCAAGTTGCAACTACCTATCCTTGTTAAGAAGCATCAACAAAATGCAGGAGTAAGAAGGAATCATGCAAATTCCAGTGTAAACTCATCGGCGTGTCGTGTGACGTAACAGTGGTTTGTGCCTCCCTGTAAACATGCACGATGTGCTTCTTGCTTGAGTGCAATCTCACATCTTCAGAGCATCTTTAATAAATAGCTTGAGAAAAGCCAGTGGATTCTCCCATAATATCCTGATTACCTGCCGCGAGCACATATCAAGCCAGCTTTGAACTTCTCCAGCGCCTCAAACCAAGTGTATCCAGTCTGTTATCATTGTTCTCGCGCTCTTCACAGTAGTGGCAGCAAAATTGCCTTTTCTGTTCTACATTGCATTTGTCCCACATTTTTATTTCCACCAAGATGGTCCTCTTTACCGGAACTTACGTGCTAAACTTGCTCTGTGCGATTGTCCCTTGTCATACGACAATGCGACCACCTGAAGCGCACATCGCCCCAAATCCGGCTTCAAGTATTTTTCCGTCTTCAAGTGAATTACCACCTGTAAACCTGATTTCAAATAACAGTTTGCTGGATCCCGTGGATAATCTGGCTGTAACGGAATATTCCTTGTTGAGAACAAAGCGCCTCCAAAACACAACTATCAAACAAGATGACAACTCACCTTCCCTGCCGGCAAGTAGCACAAGAAGACCACGAAGAATCGCTCCAACTAGAAGGCCAAGCCACCCTTTCCCAAATCTAGTTAATCCATTGAGAACCATGGCGAACGCTTTCCAGAAAGGTATCGAACAAGCAGGTGGTCTCACTCACAATTTTGGAAATCAATACATTGCGTTCCCAGAAACTCCATCCAGCAATGGAGGAAATACAAAAAGAAATGTTCGTGCTCCTCTTGGTCGACAGAAGTTCAATGAGACGGTGGTGTACCTGAGAAACGGTGATGCTGTCCAGGGATTTCAAATGGGTACAATGAAAGGTCGAAGGATAATTGCGTTTCAGGGTATTCCTTACGCCGAGGCTCCCGTGGGCAATTTGAGATTTAAAGTATGCTCCAATGAATTATTGATTTACAAAAACTTACCAAACATGTAACAACTTTCCAAGTAATATTTTTTCACACAGCCTCCAGTACCAAAACGACCGTGGCGAGGTCTCCTGAAAGCCACCCGGACTGGAAGTGAATGTCTCCAGGGTCATCCTGTCAACATTTTTCGAGTATCTGGAAGTGAGGACTGCCTATTCCTTAACATTTACACCCACCAGGTATGTATGACTTTCAATTTATTCTGCTTTTCATGAACGAACAAACAAACTTCGTGACATCCGTGATAAAGAGGATCACCCAAGACTCTCCATTGTTTGCACAAACTCATAGAGCGTTTCACTCAAGATACCCTATCATTTTTCCTCAATTTATTATTTCTACCAAATTCAGTGATGCAATTGATCCCAAGCGCAAATTGACTTGATGAGCTTGCTAAGATTTATGGAAGTTTGGTTTTCTCATGCATGATCCAAAAAGTCTTAAATTCTCTGCTGACACTGTCAGACCGGCAACCTCCAAAAATTTTTTTTATACGAAAAGATTCATTTTCCAAATTGAAATTACTGACATGTGGGACGAACCATCACTCGGTTCCACCGTCGTCGTAGTGGTAGGTAATGGCACTTGTAACATAAGTACACCACGCGCCATAATCTTCTCAAGAAACAAAAAAACAAATTTATGTAGCAAACTCCTTGTCAAAATCAATTAGACACGGTTGTTGTGAGAAGATCGTTGGTAAACCACGGGCCGGCCGAATAAAGGTGATTACTTGTAAAAGTCAAGAGCGAGAGAATAACAAAATGGCAATTTTTTGTTTGCAAATCCTTCATGACAATTTAGGGTGCAAAAACACTGGCTGGGATTTTTGATATTTTGACCCTCAGCACTAAGTTTACAGTTCTCGTGAAAAAATATAAAATGAAGAGCACGGTAACGTGAATAAAATGAAGTTTTTCCAAAGGTACGTGACACATCTAACTAACGACCTTCTAATGATGATTATACCATCTGGAATTTCAGTAGAGCATTTTCATTTCATTTATTCCAACATTTTGATTACACATAATTGGCAGGAAAAAGATGACAAAAAAAACTGTGAAAAAATTGTAGCGCTCGAATGTGAAAATTAATGAGAAGTTTAGGGGCAGCAGCATGTTTTGCGTTGGGCTACCAGTGTAGGTCAAAGCCATTTTCTCAAAGGGCAAAATTGGTATGTTCGTCGGGTAACATGTGTATTACGTGTGAGTCTGTGTCGGTTCATGTCTAAATATTTTTTTGTTGCGAATTTTAACAACTTCTCTCCAGGCCATTCATGTACTTTAAGCATATATGTTGTGCAACTAATTCCTGAGGCTGAGACAGAATCGGTAGTGAAAAGAGTTTACGAATTAGTCATCATGAATAAAAAGGTCTTCATTTCTAACTGAATATAGTGTAAATAATGTGTAACAATTGATTTAGTTCAGTGTACGTGGCTGGAGGTTCGTAATTATTTTGAAACACCTGTAATTAAGGCGGTCCACCTGCGTTTCGAGTCTGGTACAAATAATTTTTCTCATAATAATTTAATAAACCTTCTGAAACACAAAAATAACGTGATTTCGTATTTTAAATTGGAAACTTGCGAAACTTGTTTTTTTTTATTAAGTTTTGTCTTGTACTGCTGCTTTGCTGACAGATTTCAGTTAGTACATTCCAAGTTTTATTTATGAGCAAATGTTGGCGATAAGCATGAAAAAACTATAAATAGAAGCGAACTGCGCTCTCAACATGGTTATCAATAAGATAAGGGACCGTGGAAGTTGCCTCAGCCGGGTTTCCCGACTTCCGAACTAATTTTCGCATAATTTGTTACATCTACAAAAAATTATTTGAATTCTCGGTCTGAGAATTTTTTTTACACCTTATCTACAAAAAAAAGTTAAAAATGAACCAACAAAAAGTCAAAGCAGCTTTCATAATAGCTCGTAAATTCACTGACAAATGTTGAATGAGGACAATATCCTCGTTCCAAGTCCAAAGATTCGGACGTGACCAGACACAAGAGAAAAAATTATGACAATGCCAGGCAACTACTCTTCATGCTCACTTTGCCACATTTTTTGCATTTCAGGTCTAGTTTACGGTTTGGCACAAGCCAGCAACTCAAAAAATTGCTCAATATTAATATGTTACGTAGAATGTAAACCGGTTCTCTTCCCATTTTTTTAACAGTCCCCTCTTCATGTGTCGACACTTAACTACGATTTTTTAGCTGGATTTGTGTTCAATTCGAAAGAAAACATAGGATTTAATTTTCCGCCATAGAAGGCTTTATGCGTTTTGGTTAACCTATTCCCATTTCATAACGTGTTGCCAATAAAGATGAATGTTTTAAAATAGCGCTTTTAGCTAGGTTCAATTGATACTTTCCAGGGTCTTCAGCATTTGATCACGATGTGGGATTGGCTCGCACAAGTGTTTTTCATTTTGTTTACGTTACATAACGTCTCTCTCACCTCCTCAACAAATCACTTCACATTTTTCTATTTGCATTACTGATTTTGTAGTTTACATACCTACATTACTTGCCTACCTAAGTATAAAATGGTTTTTACGTGTATTCCGTCACGTACCAGAATACATTTGAATGCAATTTCAATTGAAGTTCTTCTAACTGATCTGAGCTAATGGTAAAGTGTTCAAAAGTACATTATGCACTCATTTCAATTATGTCAAGTGTAAACATTGAACTCCACGGCTCCAACCGTGCAAACTTATCAAGGTCAGTTACACACAGAAAGAAAGAAGTACACGGAAACATGGAATTTGTGGAACGTGGAGAGCTTCTATAATACATTTTTTAGTCTTTTTAATGCTAATTTTATAAATCTACATCTTAACATTCATATTACCAAGATGTGATCTTACTTCTGGTTCATCCACACTTTTACATTTTTTCCCGGATTATTAATAATAATTTTTTGACAACTTTTCGGTAACAGTTTCTTTGTCAGGCTGAAATTTATTTAATATGGAATATTGCAATTCACACATGAAAGATTTGAGAACTGAAATGTTACGCTTGCTGAGTGAAAAAATCGCCTATTTGTGTTTACCAACCAACCAGTGCAGTAGTGACAAAGTAACACGTGACATAAACATGCCACGTTTCTCCTAATCTCGGTTCCACACTTTCTGGATAATAAGGCTTTAGTTGCGAATGATTAGAAGTAAATCATGCAAACATTTCAGTCGTTAAAATGAAAGATATTTGTGGGAGAGTGAATTGAAGAGAGCGAACTACTGCGATGTAGTCATTTTACATTACCTTTAATGCGCAAAGCAAACTCTTTTGGTAAATAAGATTGGACTTTAACGAGTTGAGAAACC
>JAHZNF010000780.1:0-18290 GCA_027744215.1 Troglopedetes dispersus
CGGGAGGAGTGCCACCATCTTCCCCACTAAATTTGTCGAGCTTTACCTGCTTTTCTTGAAATCAAAAGGGCATTGTGCACAACGTCCCTTTTACATTTAAACTGGGATGAAAAATCGGGTAAATAAATCATGAAAAATGCATGAGTCGAAGGAAAGAATATTTCTCCCAAGATGATTACACCAGCGCGCTAATTGTACTTTTCTTGTGTTGACATTCTCAATGAAGGAGGTTATCCAACCCCGACAAGAAGGAGCATAACTCATCACACTGGAAAAAAGTTTTCTCCTTTAACCTTCTTAATAATATATTGATACAATCATTTACCCCTTTCCCTTCCTTTCCTAGTTTCTCTTGTGTGAACCATAACCTACTCGAAGATATATTTTTAAAAGATAAGTAAACAAGTTAATAAATAAATTTCATATTTTTTTAAGCTGCCAACCCCACCCTTTACCCGCCTTTGAACCCTCCAGAAAGTAGAAGATATACGAACACATGAAAATACCAGAAACAGGGAAGACAATCAGGAAAAAAAGGAGTATTACCAGGAAATTCTCAACGGTCTCGTAACATTTTCCTTCCTCATCTTCCTCAAAACCTCCGCTTGATTATCACGACAATAGTTAAAAATTCTTTGAACAAAGTAGTAAAAGTTAACTTGGGAAAAAGTGAGAAACAGAAAAAAATGCATTATTAAAAGTATGTGGTTTTTGGCCAGGGTTTATTTTCCTTATCATATTTTTTTCCTTTCTGTGTTCCACATTCATTATTACATATAAAAATAGAAGCAAAGAAAAGGAGCAGGGCTTCCCACAAAAAAAACAAGAGTGCACTTCTCCATGTAATCCTCAATCTTTATTTTTCCCGTTCTGATTCATCCATAATGAAGAAAAAACCTTTCCCTAATTTTCATCCATACATAAATGCATAATCCGCTTCCCTCTTTTACCTCTCCAGAAATAACCCAAAGGAGCAAGGTGGAAGTTCTTCACTTACCCATCTTTTGTGAGTGATCAAAAAAAACCTGAGATTATAAGAATACCTTTCTGGAGGAGGAGAACATATCTCCAGCAGATCTTCATATCATCCAGTGGTGTGGTTTTCCCTCAAAATCCGGTTCCCCTTCACTTTTATGGACTTATTTGCTCACTTACTTATACATACAAAATGTGATGAGGAAGCAGCAGACATTTTCCTTTTCGCCATCTTATCCACACACTTTCTTCATTCATTTTCTTCCCGAAACGGAGAATAATGACAATCCCCTCGAACAAAGTTACGTAGGAATATATTAGATCCTTTTGTACCCCGACAAGATGGCAATTTCACCTCATATTTAATCTGTACAAGTTCACTCACTCCGAAAATGGTAAGAACATTGAGTCATATCAATTTTTCTTTCCTCCTGTGAGAAGAGGGAGAGAAAAGGTGGTATTGTATTGCACGCTGCGTTCTTATATCACGGTGACGGTGGTGTGGTGGTGGCGAAGATGGTGGCACTCCTCCCGCACTCTCTTCCCCGGGAAAAAAACACGTTAATATTTGATTTGTAATTCCTCTTGTTTTCCCCAAGCAGTGGAGGATTTCTCCAGGAGGAATGGGAAGCTGGGAAAAACAGGATGAATTCACAATTTCAAAATTTTCCACCATGTGTTTTTTCTGACATGGGCTTAGAAAAGGTAGCAGTGGTGGTGGTGGTGGTGGCAGTGTCAACGGTGGTTATTTACCCTCCAGAATAGGGATGGGATTGTTTCCGAGTTGCAGATTTCTTCGAAGGTTCGATATGTTTCGAGTTCTTTGGTGAGCATGTCTAGAATAATTGGTAATGCAATAATGTTTTAATGAAACTCATTCCATGAATTTTATTATTTATTAATGTTTAATTTAATTAATGTTTTGCATAGAAACGGTATGTAAGTTCATTGCAATATTATTCAAATAAGAAATAGGAAACAAACAACAAAAAAACCAATTTTCTTCTTGAAACTTTTCGTTTCTATGTCCCGATGCAGACCTTTATATACCCTGTCACTTTTGTCTTAAGAGAGAATTCTTGGAAGACTTTACAGAATAACTTAATGGCCCGTCTATTAACTTTATAATTGTCAGAAATCACTATTATTCCTGACAAAAGAAGCGAGCAATAAAGCAGGTCAGTTTTATTACTTGTTTCATTATGCCACTGCTTCAATTGAAAACATGAAGTAATGCTTCCATCTTTTTTGTATGATGGTACGTTGACATGCTGTTGACAATCGAATACAATTAACCTATTTTTATTGGATTTCAACCAATAAAATTGATGTTTACTTGGAAAATGTATGTGCTTGGGAGATCGTTGAAACACGTTTTTAAAATTTGATATAAATTATTGGAATACCTTGATCATGAAGCAGCACCTGAAATGAACAAATGTGACAACTAGAATCGCATGCATACGCTTCTCTAACCAGAACAAACAGCTCCGTTTACCTATACCTCCTGCTCTGATTTCATTTTTGGAGGAATTCAACACAGAACAATCTGCTCCTTCCTCCACGAAGATGATATACAATGACGACTTGCTCGCACGGAGTTGATGTTGGAAGCATGAGAAATGAAATAACCACCTGATATCGCATTCCCCCTTTCCTCCCCATCCTGTTTCGAACGCAGACTGACGATTATGCGATGAAGAGATAACGGTGATACTTTTTTCACTTCTTCTCAAACAGACAGACCCAATCTGCTTTTCATTTCTCGGGGAGCAGCAGATGACGGTATTGTAAACTTATATTATTTTATTTCCAAGAGCTTCATCATCATCCAAGTCTTTGTCGTCGTCATCTGCTTACCAAAAAGTAAGTGCATGTAAGAAGAATAAAGAAAGAAAAAAAAATATTATGTAGTAGTGGTCGTGGCATATGGCAAAGTATTGAAAGAGAAAAAGTGACAGCCACAAAGACTCTTTTTTCTCTCCTTTCTTCTTTCCTATCTTAGTACGTCCTTTTCTTCATCATCCTCACATTTTCCGTTCCAGTCCCTCCAGAGAAAGAAAGTAGTTAGCCCCATCGCATTATTTATTTATAAGGTAGCGTGTAGTGTGCACGTATTGCACGCTGGTTCAAGTACTTACTCTTTTGTATCCAAAAATAAGATATACATATCTGTACACCGTAGAAAAAGGTATTTCGGAACAATGTTCTTTTCGCTGCTGCTCCCCAACAAAATCGAAAACCCCTCAGTTATATTTTCTTCGCCTCTCCGGTCTCTCCTCTCCTCTTGTCCCGTGTGGAATATAAAAAAGAGGAAGAGGAGGAAAAGAAAAGAAGATAGCAAGATAGACTTACTTTTATTCTCTGACTTCGCACAAAGTATCATTTTCTTCGGTGCGGGCTTGTGTATTAAAAAGGAGGATAAGTAGGAAGATGAGAAAGAGGAATAAAAAAAGGATGGGAGGTAGTGGAAGGATATGTTTTCTGAGAAGAAAAGAAGGCAGAGAAAAAATCGGATAACAAGGGAATCGTGTCAGGTGACAACAAAACAATATGCAATCAATGCAACGGTCTTACATGGGCTTGTACATACATCATGGTGCAAAAAAGCATCAAGAAGAATATACACATACCTATGTGCTCAGAAGAAAGTAACAATAGGAAGCGAACCATATGCTTACTTTCACGCGCGGCCAACATCTTCCCTAAGAAACCTTTTTACCGCTCATTTCCACAATTTTAGAGGACGGAAATCTAGTGGAGTAATGTTCATTTCGTGTGAGGGACTTTCGATGGAAGAATAATGATAAGGATAAAATAAATTCTTTTGAAGAGTAAAAAAGTAGTGCCAAAAACTGTAAGATAGGTTCGAGATTTCCTTTGCTTAAAAATTAAAATGAAATTACTTGCATGGAAAAGTCATATGCCCGTTGAGTGTATGAATTTATGACACTTTTTTCCAAATCTTGGTTCTCTCCCTTACCCCCAAATTGTATGAGAGCTACTCTCAATTCTGACACAACATATTTTTCCGAGAGTCAAAATGATAATATAGAATGACATCCAGAGTAATTCCATACTCATGTGTCTCAGCGGACACAATGAAAAGAAAATTACAGAAACATTTTTCCTTCTTTGAGGGTTCCTCAAGATCAACAACCAAGAGGGAAGAACATACTTCGCCGTCAGACTAACTGACTTCTCAAAATATATGAACTTTCTTGAGCAACTTTTTACACTAAAGTAGCAATAAGGAAGAGGAGGGATGTTCTAAGATACATGCCGTCATGTCAAGGTACATCAATTGGAGGAAAATATGTGGAATCACAAAAGAAAAGCAAAAGGAAACAAAAAAATGTATTACAAATGTGGCACTTTTCCCTCACAAAACTTTAATATTATATATAAAAAAAATCCTCTCGCTCTTTTTTCCCCTCTTTGTAATTCATAAATAAATGAGTGAGTCGAAATATTCGAAGCAAAAATGATAAAAAATACGACGACTCCTTAAATGACGAAAATCAGAAGGGGAAAAGGTGATGCTTTTATTTTTCACAGATGAAATACGCCATCAACTCGCTCGCATAAATAATGCTATTTAGTAAGCCGAACTGATAAAAGAAATCTAGAAAAGTGCAACCATGGATTTGATTTTTTTTAAAAAAGGCTCATCCATCTACTGCCCGTTGCATCCCATCAGAATAATAATAATCATTTGGAAGAGAAAAAAACGTGAATGGGAGAAATGGGAAATCCTTCACACTGGAGGAAAAAAAATTTGTTGATGATACCACTTTCCTTTTCCTTTAGCTTTTCCAATGATGGTGATTGTGGTGGTGATTCATAAAATTCAATTTCTCCGCGTGTGTGAGCCACCACCACTCATCTTCCTCTTCGAGAGAAAAGTTTTACTACTTCTGAAAATGTGTGAGCGTGTCCGTCGAACTCCTTCTCCGACTGTGCTTTTTTTTCAGCATTGATGACGATGATGCATCACTGCCAACACAACCCGCCACGGCAACTTTTTCCAGTGATGCTTTTTTAAACGGAAGAAGGAAAAAAAAGCGACGGAGAAGGTGGCTCCCAGCAACACAACAAATATCAGCAATGCTGATAACAAAGAGAAGATGGAATGGAGTGACTGACACGAACATGAAAGAGCGAATAAATGAATGAAATAGAAGATGCATTTTTTCCACTGTGCACACACCCCATTATTCTGTATTCCTATGAATACTTTTTAGTGTAAGCTCTGCAGCCCAAGCAGTTGTAGATGCTGCTTTCCAGGGAATACCTAATAATAATAATGTATCGGTGTGTACTTTTTTAAAAAAAGAAAGCATTTTTTTGCCATGATGGGTGTTGATTGATGAGCCATTATGATTATTGAAGAGAGCGGGATAGAGGAAGCGATGACTTCAGAATATTTTATGATTCATCATCACCATCGTGATTATCATAATACGGCGACATTACGCAAACACGTGCATACGGACGACAACAAATCAACTGCTAAAGAGCAAACCGGAGTAAATGTTTCTTGCGTTTGTACTTTGTTCCGAGTTCATGGACACAATATTACATACATATATAATAACAAAAATTTGCATCAGTAAAAAAAAAGAAAAGTGTTAAACTTGATATTGAAATGAGGAAAATGAAAAGTAGGAAAATATTGTACATCGAGTTTGATAAGCAATTACATTTTCGCGAATACAATAGTGTTCCTTCTGGTTTTGCCGGGACATGACATATATTGCACACATGCAAAATGCTAGTCAACTCACTCAAAAAAACATCAGAAAATACGGATAAGTGATAGAGATTTTAGTGAAAACGAATTACTTTTCTGCCTTGTCCATTTTTGTGCACGAGGGAAAACAAACGGAACAATAATGGTTTTTTGCTAAAAGATAATATGCAATTTATTCCTTTGCTGATTGTTCTCAACTCACCGGTGGTGGCGAAAATATAAAGCATTTGCAAAAAAATATATAGGAATGGCGACACGGTGATACCGTGCGTATAAAAGAAATGAACACGTTTTCATTTTCCTTCACCTTTTTATTATTCGCCAGGCCCAAGAAAACATAATAATAAAGTAGCAATCATGGAAACATGGAATGAGTTAATCCAGTCGTCAAAGAGTTTGTGTGTGCAAAAAAATTATTACAAAGTTTTTGCCTTTCCCTCTCCCTCTCATTCACCTTCCACACACGAACGTACAAATGAACGTGTAGGTTTTTTTTGGTGAACTCCACCAAATCTGACAATGACATCGTCATAAGAAGTAGAAACGAAATGAAACACAAACCTTTTGGTGTTGGATATGATAATCTTCGAGTTGACTGACGGGTTGACTTGGGAAAAGTTAAAAAAGGACGGGACGAGATTTTTTTTCGGGCATGATGCATGCACACACCTAGACACACAGCTACGAATGCATACCATGCCTGTCTCAAGAAAACGACACACACGCAAACACCGAATCACGAAACGGACAAAAAAAAAGATCCAGGTAACAATTTCATTTTACACACGTACCTATTTACTTATTTATTATTAGTGCATGGACTCTCATACTTATTAGTAGAGCACAATGTTCAATTGTTAACCGAACAGGAGAAAACACAATGACCACGTTGAGACATGCAACCATAATCATCATCGTCGTCGTCAATCCCCAATCTTTAATACTTTTTTTTCTGCCTGCAATGTATGTATATGTATTTCATACAAATGTGTAGTCTGGGATAAGTCAAAAAGTCAAATGCAACAAAAGTTAAAACAAATAAATGTTTCATAAAAACCAACACGATAATATGTTATAAAGAAACTCCTAAAAACCGACACAGCCGAACCGTTTTTTTTAGTTTTCCAGCCAATATTTTTTAATTGAGTCAAAATGAAAAATGGAGTTTTTCTATCAGTTCCTAAGTTGAGTTTACTGATAAAAGAACAAAAAATTTCATAATGCCATTATGGTTAACTCTACCTGTTACTATTTTGCGTGCAACTGTGTAGGTATGTATTAATTTATCGCTCTCGCTGAAAAAAAATCGAGTTAAGTGACGAGGTCAAATTACACTTCTTTTTTAAAGAAAAAAATATATGAAAAATAATGAAGCACTACTGGGCTTTCTAGTTGCAACTCCTGGCACTTAATATAATGAAGTGGTTTCGTTGTGTGAGGACGTAATAATAATATAAGAGTGTGCGAGAAGAATAAACAATGGATAAAAGGAACAATAATAATAAATATGAGTGGAATGGATTAAAACAGTATTTTTTAATTCCGGTTGGATGTATATTTTTTTTGCTGGTGATTGTGTGGTGTTGTGCCGGGTGCCTGACTGACTGACTCTGGTGTTTCCTGTGTTGAAAAGTGAGTAAACTTTTGTGAGGGAGACACGGACGGTAGAAAGGAGCGCGGCATGATGCCAATATTTACTTTATTATAGCCACCTTTTGCATATGAAAAAAGGAAAATGTATGATTAATGCATAGCTAATCATATTTTCTCATTCTTTCCAATTTTTTTTGTTACACTCATTCATTTATTTTTGAGAGAGCGAGAGAGAGAGAAAGAAAAGGATTGGAAAATTGTAGAGGAGCCATCTGCTTAATAATTTCTCCGTTTTGGATTGACTTTGCCAACTATTTTATTTTTAAATATAGGAGCGCAGCAGAAAGAGTAAAAAACTTGCCTTTTCTTATTCCGCTACACACAACGCTGGTAAAAAAGGTGATGGAAACTTTTTAGATTAGTGTGGTGCATGTTTCTCTCTCTCTCTCTCTCACTTCACTTTAAGTAATACTAATCACACTTGGAATCAGCACGAGATTTTTTTTACCACTCGCTCCTCACCACCATTGTTGTTATTTGGTTCTCCGGAGAGGTCCGTTCCAGTTTTTTTCCTTGTGGTATGGTTTCCTAATATCGATGCTGATAATGATCAAGGAAGACGAAACAGCGGAAAAAAGTGAATGAGTGAATGAAGCTGAACTGGCGAGTGAGGAGTCAAGGCCGAAATCTAATTTACACTTTTTGACAGGTCTAATTAAAATTGATGGTGGTTCATGGTGTGCACAGCACACAAGATGTGCACGGAAGCCAGACCAGTGCATGCTATGTACGTGCAGTCAGTATACCCTCAGATGCATTTTTATTGCTGTTGAGAAAAAGGGAAAAAATGGAAAGTGCAATTTCGATCTGCTCCTGTTCCTCCCTTTTGTTTTTACTCCGACCATTTGCTTTCATTTAGGAAAAAAGCGAACAGGCGCTGCATGCTAATAATGGCTAAATGTGCTTTTTTTAAAAAAGGTTCCTCTTCCGCCCAGCAAAATGGAATTGAATTTGGCTGAAAAAAAAGTGGAGAAGCAGCAGTGTCCATTCTTTGACAAAGTCACAGCGGGTGAGTTGAGGGAAGCAAGGAAAACAATACACTTTATTACCTTTATTATTATATTACCACATTGCATTGTTGAGCATAATATTTTTCGATGCAGGGTTAGCACTGTCAATTCTTGCTGCGCAAAAAATAATATAATTCATCACTTTGTTTTACCTATCTGAACACCACACATTTTATATCCTCATTCATTCACAATGTTTATAAATAATGCAATTCAGAAGAAAAAACAGTGTTCCTTCTCCTGGTTTTCGTTTCACTGTAGTTTATGTTCCTAAAACAAACACCTTTTTATCTGAAGACCTGCTATTCTGGTTTGCTCCGGTAATTATCCTGAACGCTTTCCGCTTTTTCTTTTTACAATTATTGTGCATATTTTTAAACCATCAGTTCTCCAGAATGACAAGGGATGTCGTTTAATTTTCAAAATATGGCCATTTATTGGTAACGCATGATGCCATTAAAAAATATTTACATAATATACAACTTCAGGAAAGCTCATTTAATTTGAATAACCATGTTACACAACTTTGTTTTTAAAAAAATACCTCACATGTGTTTTTATCATTTTAAATGATATTCCAACTCAAATAAATATTGCTCAAGGTACCAGTTTTTATCGGATTGAAAAAAAACCAGAATGATTTTTGAAGTACCCTTTCCTGCATTGCATATTTTTCCGGTTTTTGCTGCAGTCATCTATCGACCCAGAATCTGTAACATGGCAGCTGATGATCCAAACTCTTTGTTGGAGATGATGACAGTGCAAATGGCAATTAAAGTGCATTACTTGTAGAAACATTACATTAGCAGAAATGAAAAAGTAAATGTGCGCTTTCATTTTTACCATCCAACAACGAAAAAAAAATTGTGCTCAGTAGCCCGTGCACCTAAAGCGCATTAACAGTTGCCATATGGAATGGATTGAATGAATTGGATAGAAATTTCAATAATAACTACTCATCACCACCGTTGTCGTCGTCACCATCCTAAATAATCATCATAATAATGGCAATCGTAAATGGATTGAAATGGAAAGTGTGTGGCTGGAATAAAAGTGGACTAGTCTTCCCCATCCAAATACAAACGGTGTCCGACTGGTTCCTTTTTTTTCTGAAGCAGAGTTTTTCGATTTGGAAGGTGTGGAGGACACAATTAGAAAAAAAGAAATAAAAGAGATATCCATCCATGTATGTATCCTTTTTTTGTACTTGTGTCACTTGGTGAAGGGCCCACTCTGTCATTTCCGCATGGATAGGCTAAACGAGAGTGAGCGAAAAGTGGTTGAATTGAGAAAAGAATAACAGTGGGGAGCGCGGATAGCATTGTGTTATGTAAAATGGTGATATAAAAGATAGATATTTGAGCTTTGTATGTTTGCCTCGATATTTATTTGGAATGCCCGTGCCATCATCATCAGCAAGCCAACCATCCGGGCACAACCTATCCACACATTTTTACACTTTTCAAGTGTTAACAACCCAAACAACACCTATTTCCCAACAATGAATGAGCAAGTAATGAATAATGCAGGAGCTGCTGGGAAAAAAATGCATGGCTGTAGTGTAATCCTTGCATGCAATCCAGACGGGCATGCATCATTCATGTACATTCATTAGGGTTTTATGGTTTCATGTCATTCAATCTTCCTCCAATATCGTCGTGTCATCAAGCATAAACATTATTGCTCCTTGTTTCCATTTAAAAAAATCGTTGTGGAATGGAACAAAACACTGAACCAGGCCCGGGGCCACTCACCAGTCAACAGATTGATTGACCGACAGATTATCCAGGCAACACACCGGTTCCTTCGCTTTTCGAATTTGACAAGTGTCTCTTTATTTTTAGCGAGAAATATCAGGCACACTCACAACAACACCAATTTACACTGTTACATTTTTTGTGTGAACAAAATGATGAACCATAAAAGTAACGCGATATTATATTTTAAAAAAACGTTTGTCCTCAAGTGTGACCCTTTCACACATTCCTAAAAGAATCCAAAAACACAGAAGAATCGTACCAGTGAGCAGTTATCAGCATAATATACATTGCTAAGAATGAGTCAGACAAATATTACTTTTGGTTCCATTCATGCATACACTTTGGGATGTTTTCTGGACAAAGGAAGTAGAAAAATACTCCAAGTTAGGTCGTGTGTAGTGACTCCATTTGTGTTGTGCTCATCACACCCCAGCGCTACCGTAATAATCATTTTATATGTTTGGATGTTCTAAATATTGTAATGGAAGGGATAGCAAACTCACATTGTTATCATTAGCACGGTATTTATTTATTCATTACCATGCACATTGTAATGTGAAAAAATAAGGATAAAATAGGAAAAAGGGGTCATAACAAAAAATGTCAAAAAATAAGTTCATTGCTACATATAAATTTAATGTTAATATTACTTTTATTATTTATTGGTTTGAAGCGGACGTAAAAAACACAAGCACATCCGATATCAAATTGTGTGTTTAACGGGACACATTCAAATGTGACCGAAGATGGAATGTGTGACGACCGTCATGTCAATGTCAATCATTTTAAGAACCGTTAGTTTGAGGGCGGAAATTGTCACAGATAAAGATATCTTTCTGAACCCCTTGTGACGACGCAGCAAAGTTAAAAAAAGGACATGCAAGTAAAAAATATGAAATGAAGTTATCGTTTTCCAGGGAACTGAAAATGTGCAGGAGTTGTGAGCTGTGATATTTATTGAACACGATGAAGTTTTTTCTTCATGTATAAATTCATGATTTGGTAAGAATGTCGTTTTCTGGAAGAGTTGGTGATGATAACACCGATGAATGATGAAAGATGACTCAATAATTAACGTTGGTTATTTTATTTGGTAGTGTTTGATGCAATATAAATGTTAATCTATTATGTACCCAAGCAATATAGCAGCTTATTATGCTTCTACTTATATAACTTGAAGAACCAGCATGAATTAATAAAAGCAGTGTCAACTATATTCCTGATAAGGAAAATGGGATGAGAATTTCGACAGAATCTTTCAATCCACTGAGAATTTTTTTATGCTAATGAGAATGTTTTTCAATATGAAAGTGTTCAGTTGATACATACAGAAAAATAAAACGGCTTGTTTTAATCCCCGTGGTAAAATGAATATTAAACGTACCTAATATTTACTGGAAAGACTAATAAAGATATTAGGAGCGATTAAATTAGTGGCGAGTGGTCAAAGGAGACACTGTTCTTTCAAGACTTTATGAAAAGAAGTCTTCAAATGAATTCATATTTCGCTCTAAATAGAGCCTAAACTGAGTATGTTTGCTTAATGAATCCAGTACAAGTGTTACTTATGACGCTTTAGTTGTGTGCATTTAAGATTAATAAGATTTGATCAGCCTTAAGCCACGACCAGTGTAACATAGTCAGCGATTTGGCTTGTCCAAATAATATGCCTTAAATGTCTAAGAAGTTAGTCCGTAGGTTTATGCTAAATGTTGAAAATGATAAAATTGTCTATTCTGGTGTTTTGGTTGGCATGAATAGTAACTAGGTGGAATGATGCCATTCCTATTTTGAGTTGAGATTCAATATGAGTATTATTGGATGTAGTAAAAAATAATCTCGTCGCATTTCAAGAGCAGATGATGCATTGGCTCTAATTGCTCCTGTTTAATTTCATCTCGTTCTCTGGACACTTGGTTGTACTTTGCGTGGAGCACATGCTGGCAACAATTTTTATTGGCAATGGCATGAATTTACAATTATGCATGTCAGCCCATCCAATAATTTATTTTGAATGGAACAGCGCCAGTATTTTTTTTGATTGATTACACTGGAGAATCACTTTAATTTTTGTTTCAGCCAATATACACCCCTTTCGTGAAACACAACGAAATTGCTATGATTAATCATTTTCAGCGTATTCATGTTTATTTTGACTGTTTAATGACTCACACCAATAGTGATCGTATCTTTATGCGTGCCCGTTTTAGTCAGTGTTGTCACTGAATCATGCAAAAATATGGGCACGGAAAACTTCCCGAAATTCAATATTCCTCAATGTAAACATTGATCTGGTAAAATTCAGAAACTTGGAAGCTATGTTCAGGGAAGATGAAAAATTAAATTTCTTATTATTGAGTTAGTCATGCTCTATTAACCTGGCCCTTGAGTCTTAAGGTTTAAAACTACATAGCAATATTATGTTTCGGTTGCAGTTGAGTGTAGCTCTTCAAGAGACACCATTCCATGGAGTTGATACGCCTTTGGCTTACATTCTAGTATGCAATTTTGTTACTTGTGCGAAGTGCGAGCACAGTTATTGCAATATATAAATATCAAGGGGATAAATTTTGAAATCCCTTTTCTATTCTAGTTTTATCAGATAGCTTCTCGTTGATTTAATTGCGTTTTCTTGCAGCAACTTGATATTTAAATTCGGACACCTAGAATAGTATTTCACACATTTTTACCTTATGAGCTAAAGTGAATGTTCACTTTTTATTGGATTTGTCGGGTACCTTGCAAAGTAAATGTTAATGATATCATAAATTGGAAGATGTAGGCGCGTTGTTGCCCGCACCAGCCAAAAGCATAGAGGGTCAACTGTAAATGTAAATTTAGTCGTTCTTCTTCCGGTATTTTTTATAAAACCTTTCAGAAAAAATGCTACTTCTTGTTAGAATCCACGTCTAACGAGAAAGGTAGGCCTTATTCTATTCAATATACAATGTTTCATAATAAAATAATAAAATCTCTTCCTACTTCGAGGATGAAGCAATCATCCTATCCTTTCCTCAACTTTTGCTTCCTTTGCATTTTTTTCAAAAATGCTCCAGTTGTTCGCATCATTAGGATCATCATATTGTCAGTAATCATTACTGTGCATTTTTGTTGTCTCTGGACGTAGTGTGCGTATGGAGGTGTTGTGATCATCTAGACGATAATGGTGAAACGCTGATGATGGGAAATTGATTCTTTGAGATAACAATGGCGGCTGATCATGGTCTTCGAGTTCAACGTACGGGGCATGATTGTGTTGGTGTGTGGCAATCCACGTAGGATGGACACACGAGGTTCGTAGGTAGTAGCTGGCGAAGGACCAGTAAATATTTAAGAAAGGCCTCGAGTACTTCCATTCCCTACTGGAATAATAATGACTAAGGTTGGTGGAAGCCTAAATGCTCACTTCAGGTTTCTTCATCCGAATTAAAATAAACAGACGGTGCAGAGGAGCAGACTAAACTTGCACGAATTTGCAAAACATGTTACAACACACACAACCTCTCAGGTGTAACAGCCCACCATCAAAGTATAATGGTGTTGTATGGAAGAACAAAAAAATCTGGGGTGGTTTGAGACCATCATTTTTTCATTCATTTTGAGGCTTTGTTAGACTAATGGTGCTGATGGTTTGGGCTGTTGCATGCATTATTAGTCAAGTACTGACGTCGTGCTCATTCTCAAAGATGACTAGAAAGAAAAGTTTAAAAGCTTGCCAGTTCTGTGGAATGAAGGGAACTTGGGAAGCAGGAGAAAACTCTAATTAAAAACTTCAGGATGAACAAATTTTCAAAAATTTGATAGTCTGCATTATCTTGTCTACTCTGCCAGAAAAAATACTTGCTTGCTACAAAAAAAATCGTCCGCTGAGTATCAATTTGTTCCGAGAGAAAACTTAATTAAAAAGAGATTCTAAAAATTCCATGTGATCTATCTAGCCGAACAGGTTCTTCAACTTTTTTGCAATCATATACAAAGAAATATTCTTCTAGTCACATCTATCATGCGTAATATATGCTCTGAAAAAAATTAAGCATCCGACTTATACTTTTTTTGGAAATATTCAGAATTCTTTGTGAGTCAATACTTATCACTCATCAACTCAAAATGTCAATAAGTTCAAAGGTACGGTTAGCGGGAGTACGTAAATAAGCCTCTTGAAACAGTTTCCAAACATTTCTCCATATTTGTCAGCAGCCCTTCAAACAAGTTTTCAAAATGGGAGGATGCATTTCAAAATGAACGCATGGACTAAACTAAGAATCATGGGAAAAAATTTCCTTAACTAAAATTTGCTTGCTACTCTCTATTCAAAGAATATTTTTTCCTAGTTTTACATAGTTGTGTGACATTGTTATACTCGTTGTTATCATAAAATCTTTTTCTCTCCCAACCAGTGAAAATCCACTAATGAACCCATTCATTTAATTATTTCTCCTCAAAATTCTGGAGAAGTCGTCCAAGTGTTTCACCGCACAAAATAAACATTGCAGTTTTCATCATCATCATCGCCATCCTCAAGTCCTCATCGTAAAAAAAAACTGGAGAAGTAAAAAAAAAACGGAACTTGTAATTAGTTTGTACGCGAATGACTCGAACGATGATGACAACGCCATTCACTTTTTTTCTTTCCTTGCGGTTCGCTTCCTTCTTCAACTCTTTTCCTTCTGAAAGGATACCTTTTTTTCTGATGATGATGCAGTTCAATTCCTTAATTGATAACATGATGATGACGATGAGGATGATGCTGATGTGACTCTTTTCTCCGTTTCTCTCTTTTTCTTCATATGGAACGCACGAAAAAATTCATGAGATCAGTTACATCATCATCATCATCGATCCCTTCTATAAATAAAAAAGCTACCTGCTTTTTGCACTTTTTTCTCCATTTTTTTTAAATCGCTCATTGCCTCTTTTCGCACAAAGCTCAGAGAAGAGACGCAACTCCACTTTTTTTTACTTCATGGTCGCAGTAATCTTCTTCCCTTTCTAGCTATTCATCCGACCATGATAATCCAACAAAATTTATATACATCAGTTGAATAACTACTTTGCTCTCGATCCCTTTTTGGTCCTACATACTTGTCTTCTGGAGCTGTCGCACTGTTTCTCTTCTTCGTCCTCTCTTCTCCAGCAGAGAAAAAAGGGAAGAAAATAAAGTAAGAGCGTCTTCAGAGTTCAAGAGAATGCGATGGAAAGAAGATGGTTAATTACTGCCACAAATGAAGAACACCACCATCAGCAAGATCACCAGAGGAAAAAAAGAAGTTAAAAAAAGGAAGACCAGAAAAAAAATATAGTGGAAAAGTAATATATGGAAAAGGAAGAATTGAGCAAGCATATCAGCTTTATATATTCTACGTGACCAGGTTTCACCATCGTCATCATTATCATCGTGATGATCATTCTCCATACCAAGCAACCAGGCATCATCATCATTGCTCGGCTGTTCTTTTTTTTTCCTGGAAAAGATGTATTACACCGACACAATTTTTTTATTGAACTCTGAGCAAAAAAAATACGAAGATGTATGTACTTCTATGTAGACTGTTTCGGTGTCGATATCTCTTAAAAGGTGATTATTTGAATATTTCGGGAGAGTTCCACTTTTATTTTTTATGAAAACTCACCCTCCGAGTTTTTTCGCCTTCTTTCACTCAATTCCAGTAGGTTTCTTTATAACATATATATATATACCAAAAGCAAGATAGTCGTGAGAGTAAAAAAAATATTGGTGGAAGTATATTGCGCAAAAAAACGTACAGATATATTATTCTATTTTTTTATATACAAAAAAGTGGCTATACAATTTTCAGATAAAAAACTGGTGTAAAAATGTGTGTAGATCGTGTAACTTTACTACACTGGTCCAAATGCGTCAATGGTGAAACTGATGGTGGCACTTTTTTTCTCGTACATAGTAGGTCCAACTCTACAAAAAAAAACCAAATGGACCAAGGCACCACAACACTCTTCACACAAAAAATACCAATTGCTGCAGTGGCTTTAAGTAAACTAGTAATAAAAATTGGAGAGACAGAGCAAGTTTACAGAGGCTGCTCATTTACACAGGTTTCTCATATTTGTACCAAATTCCTGTGTGAAGTTTGAAAATAATCTTTACCTGATGAGTCGAAACATATATGCTCGAATCGACATTTCAATTCGTTAAACATATGGACCCAATTGCAACTGTGACTAACGTAGTAAATGGATCACTCCTTAATTTTTTTTACTTCTGCTTACTTACATGCGACGATAATACTAATAATAATGATAATAGTAGACCATACCAAGAGCATCGGCCACTGCCACCGTATTTTTTTTGTTGGTTGTTCCTTTTTATATTTTTAAATCTTTACCGGGAGATCCTTATATCGACTCCTCCTGTGTGAAACTCAACTAAAAAACAAAACGACGATGAGAACGATGGGGCACATAAAAAACACTACTACTACTACATCTACAACTCCTATAGTTCCAAGCACACTGTGAGTTTTTAGCGTTTAGAGAGTTCCTAAAATGTATATAAACTACATAAAAATAAAGCAAAGAGCTTTAGCATTACCACCACCACCACCACCACCGTTACTGCTGCTCTGCTGTTACTTGCGAAGAGATGCAAAAAGCAAGAGAGAGAGAGGGAGGGAGAAATTTATTGCATTCCTACGCTCCGGGTGGAATCTCATATACACAGACAGCAAAGGAGATATATGACCATCTGATTACTAACTACATTCTACTGCATCTTCTGTATTTTTTACTCTCTTACTTACTAAACCATATTAGATTCCAAAAAAATAATATAAGCCTCTCCGAGTATAAAAAACAACGTAAAAATTTACACAGAAAAAATAGCAACTGACGATGAAGGAAGAAAGACACAGGGAAAAAGGGAAGCAAATTGCCATCTCATTTTTATTCTTTCTTCTTCTTCTTATTTTTTCTACTTCTTTTTTATATCGTTGTTTTCACCAAGAAATAGTAAGGGCTTAAAAAATATATACGTGAAAGCTAGTAAATACATAAAAAATATAATACACAGCGGTGTGTGTGTGTGAGTGCGCGCCTTTTTTTCTCCTTTGATGATGAGGACAACAATGGTTGCTGTTAGCTGGCATAAAATTTAATTTGCGAAAAAAAAATTCTCCAGCTTTATTATAGAGACAAGAGCAAAGCTAGCACCCAATAACACGTAAAATGCCAGACTATCTTTGTTTTCATCGAGAACGGCAGAAAAAAAACAGTTTTTTTTTCTTAGACCAATGAAGAAAGTGTGGATAAGATAATGGTATGCAGTTTTTTGCACAGAAGGGAACCAACGGCTTTCTCCATGCATTTTCATTCACTTTCTAGGTTTTTTTTAGTTTCTTTTCCTAGCTTGCCTTTAGCTTTTATCCTCGTCATCATCATTCGGTAGTGATCATAACTGGACCGACTGGAGAAGCTGGAGATTAAAGGAAGCAAGGTAGTTCCAGTTTGTTGCTGGTAATGGAACCACGCAAGGAAAAAAAGTAATTACTATTATGGCTACGATTATGATTATAGTTATATTATAATTATTGTTATGACACAGAAAACTAGAGAGAAGCTTGGCACCACCAACTTTTCTTCCTTCTCATGTGTGCAATAAAACACATCCAGCTTTTCTCTCCTTTTTTTTCTCTAGTCCAGTTCAATGTTATTATATTTTTATCCAGTTGGTGGATGTGCGTCTGATGAGAGTATAGAACGTTTTTTTTTGTCGGAGAGTATTTTTTTTTACTTTTACCAGTCCGATTATTAACTTGGGTGCGTGGTACTTTCTTTTCCAGAAGGACCAAAAATGTAATAATATTTTTTTTGGATACTGCTGCTGCTGTTGATGGTGTTGCAGGTGGTGTGATGATGATTTGATGGGATGTGTGGTATTCCTTTCTCAAGAACAAAAACATCTGCGTGTAAACAACAAGTTGTAGTAGTACAATGTATAATGTACCTTTTTCATAATTGGGAAGAAGCAAGCCTGTTAGGGACACTTTTTTTTACCATTGTAGCATATGGAGTGGTTCCATGTTTTAGGTTCGGACTGTCTCTATAATTTTCTCTGTTTTGCAGAAAAAAATCCTTTTTTGCAGGTACTATGGTAGTATATATTCG
>JAHZNF010000781.1:0-12234 GCA_027744215.1 Troglopedetes dispersus
TCCACTCTCCCCACCACTCACTTATATTTTTTTTGCTTCAGAAATCCCAAGCAAAAAATACAAGCTCTTGCTCTCTCCACCACAATTTTGTTGGTTGTCTTGAACTAGTGCATCACACTCCAACATAACATAAAAAGTCAAAATACCATCTTATATTACCACCACCAAGCCAGCACCACTGTCTTCTGCAAAACAGTGTAGCATTTCCATCACAATTAGACTCTCTCCGAAGGATTGTGAACCACACGCTCCACAATTTCTAGGGATGTAACGTAATGCTTGTTTGTACACTTGTTCAATTTCTAACATTTTTTTGGAGGATTCTTTTTTTCGGTTCTGTTTCAATCATTTCCTTGCATCATGTCTCAAATCATCTTTGTTCCCTTCTCCTGTCACAACATAACACTAACAACAATATCCTTCACTGGTGGTTGGTGCACACACATCATTTTCCTTTTTAGATTTTTGCCACTCATTCAAAAATTCACCCCTTTTTCTCCTCGTTTTTCTGTCACGCTCTGCAGCTTCAAGAAAATATAAGAAAAAAACGAAGGATGTAACCGGCTTTTCCCGTTTCCTTTATAGAGCATCGTCGTTCACTCAGTTTTTTCCCTTCTGTGCTGAAAAAAAAACTTTAGTAAGATATATAAATGATTGTTGTAAATGTGTGTGGAGGTTTTGTTGGGAAGCTTAAGAATATATCAATTTTATATCTGGAACGAATAGTATTGTTTTTTTATGTGGAGGCTGCTTCTTCATTCCGTAAAGATACTATTTGGTCTTCTCTCCTCGCACAAAAAAATGTGAAGGAGCGCGAGCGAAAAGAAGACAACGAAAAGTGGAGAGCAATCAAAGCTTTCCTCAGAAAAAAGCTGAGAAGACTCCAATACGTAGGTATTCCTTTTTCCAAGACGAATGATATTGGGTCGTCCCCAGAACAAAGAAATATATTATACGTCTCTCTTTTCGGGTTATTCTTCTCCCTTTTTTCTATTATTTCCATTCTTCTCCACAGATGAAGAAAGAAGGGAGGCTGTTCTAGTCTCGAAGAACGACTTCCAACTTGACTGTTCAAGTGGATGGGTACATATTACTAGAAGCATTTTTCGATGATGATAGGACGTGTATGTCTTGTTTGAGCAGTGGCAAGCGTTTCACTCGATAATGGGATTGTGAAGGCGAAGGGAAAAGTAAGGCAATCGCCTATCTGATTTGTGAATATTATGATGTGTGTTAGGTTGCGAGAGGGAAAGAAGACATGGTTTTTTAAAAGGTAAAAAGTCAAAACGGAAGCAATATACTTACCAGTCGAGGGTACTTACTCTTTTCCTCCTTTCGCTTCCCACTCCAGACATAATAATATTATAAGAAAACAGGTCGGAGTGGAATGATGGCTTGGTGAAAACAGGAAGGAGTGTTGGAGGCGAGTCTCATCAAAATAAAATCATAATGTTGGGAACAAAAGGCAGGACTTCCTACCAAGGTATGTATACAAAAAGCATAACTAATAAAATTTTCGAGTCACGGATGCTGTTGACATTATTGGAGTGAAGAAGGAAAAGGGAGATTGTTCTATCATTTAAGCATTATTATTTCCTTCTAAGAATTTTATCAGTATTTTTTATCAATTCACTTATTTTCTGTCCCGTTTCCTTTTCTGTTGACGAGTTGTGAAGGGCATAAAAAATCCGGGAATTAGAATACTAACAAATACGTAGGTGCATGTGAGCACTACATGATTATCACAAGTGATACTTTTAGGAAACCAAGGCCAGGGAAAACTACATGTACATGAAAGAGATGACGGTAGGAACAAGGCTGGGTTTGGATGAAAGGAGCAAAAAGTATTAATCATCAAATTGGCCCGTGGGTTAAGTTGAGGCAATCGAACTAAAATCCGAGCTTCCCTTTCATTCTGTTTTCCCAGAAAAAGTTCTTTTCAGCCCAGCAAATAAATTGTTGAGGAAAGGAGAAAAACTGTTGAAGATTGAAATGGCTAATAATATCAAACTTTTTTGTTGACTACTGTGATGCTAAAGAATAGAAAGAAAATAAAACAGTTTTCTATTCCTTCTGTTAGGTACGTGTAACCTTGTCTGCTCTTGCTCAAGCATTCTCCCTTTTGCATGTCAGTTTATATATCGACGCTTTAAAAAAATCAGAGGAGGAGCTCTCCCACACACGCTTCACAAAAAAAGCAGACATGTGTGTATGTCTGCACATCCATAACATTATTTATACCATATATGAAAGGCCTGGAAAAAATATGGATCACGTTTTACAATAAAAACAATCCATTCTCCGAAGAAGACATGCCGAACGAGCGAAAAAAAAAGAAATCGAGAGAGATGCTAACCGAAAAGCAAACTGAGAAAAAGACGAATCATCACAATAATAATCATCAACTTCATCATATTATATGAGCCGGCTCTTCTCACATTTTTACTTGAAACGTGGACTACCGTGCCAGAGAGGAAATATTTTTTTGGCTCTCGCATCGCTGACTCACAGAAGCTTATAGCCATACTTCCTTTTACACATGCCGTCCTATCAACATGGTAATCATGATTTAGATTTTTCCTTGAGATCAAATAATCATTGGAAAAAAAAGTTGATGCTATTATTGCTACCCTTTTAGCTACCGCGCACACACTCAACCTCCTCCTTATTTTTTTCCCTTTACACCTTCAATCAATGGTTGGAGTCAATGTTGCGACGATGGGAGTATGCACACATTACATCAATTACTGTTTCAGCACAAAAAAAATACTACAGCTAATTTTCCTTGTTGATTTTTAAACAAGAGAAAATGAAATGAAGTCCATTTGGAAAACGGAGAGTGCACGACTTGCACATGTAAAAATGAGATTGGATTTCACAGGCTCATGTTTCATCAGATTACGTCTGGTCGACAAGATTCTCTCTTTGAATTTGCATTACCTTCTATTCTTTCCCATTCCTCTTTGATAATCATCTTTTAAAAAATTGTGTGATCATTAAGTAATACTACGCTTTTCTGCAAACATATCCTTCATTGATTTCTGTTTGAAACTGATCCGTCCAGAAGATTTAGAAAAAAAATATGCGTCCATGCATGGATGCATGACTGATGCACGTTATATTTCTTTTGTTTAAAAATTTCATAAATTATTTAAAGGAAGAAATTTCAGAACGAGGAAAAAGAAGTGATAAAAAATATTTCCAAATAATAATATCTCGCATTAAATCTATTCTCCACAACTGCAAATGAAAGTCTCCAGGATGATGCGGAAAAGTTCGGGGAGATGATGTCTTAAAAAGACCTGTTCACTTTTTTGCATAATAAGAGAAATAAATGCCTCATTCATTTGTAAATATCCCTTTCCTTTCTTTATAAGGCTCTGTGGCCATCCGACACAATCATCATCATCATCATGAAACAGTAATTCTAGTATAATAAGTGAAGAAAAACCAGACTGGACTAACCACTTTTTTCATATAAATATGGCATTAGTGTGTATCTCTATCTCGTTTATTTTACATCCATGAGTGAAGCCAGAAATTACCTGGTCTTTGCGCGTAACATTATTATGATTAAATATTCACGGCATTGGTACATACACATAAGTAGTCTTGTTTGCCACCAACACTTAAACCATGGTTCCAGCCAAGACAGCGACAGAAGTCAAAATCAGGCTCATTAAGGAACACTAGTGTGTGCCACCACAGCAAACAAACCAGCTTTAAAAGTAGCGTATTTCACCAAGAAACAAAAAGTTTTTGAATGGAAAACTGCACCAAGGGAGTCGCAAGTCGGTTCACCAAATGTTTCGAGCTGAAAAGTAGGATGTAAATGTGTGTTTTTTAAACTTAAACACATTCATTTTCTCTTGCTGGACACAAGTATACAACATCAGAAGGTAGGTATTTTTAGAGGGAAGACTGCGTTGTGAGAAATGGTAATCATTGTAGCCCTTATCAAGGCAAGAAGTTGTGCGGCATATTATTGCAACATATCATATTCATCACGACGTCGGCTTGTACTCTGCTCCACTCGTGCTCCCAAGTTCGTGCTCTAATGATAATGATATTTTTTTACTGTTCTCCCTTCTGTCTTGGGCAAAGAATAGAAGATGAAAAATCCAATGAGAAAAATACACAAAGTCTTTTTTCTACTATTATCTAATATGTCCATCAACTCTGGAGAGAGAGAGTCATGGTCGAATCTGAATGTAAATGGGTAATATGATTGCATGGTCACCTTTTGTTCCATGTGATGATGACGGACGGATTAAGAACAAAAAGTATTTCGGCTTTTAGGTTCTTTTAATGGGATCCATTACTGTCAAAGTTCTTTTTTGGATAGTGAATGTACGTTATATTTTTGGTCTTCATTGTGAAGATCTCGACGAAGTATGTAGTTGCCGTAATAGGTCATTTATGAATAAATATAAAAGAAGTGAGCTTTTTTTCTTATTTTTTTTGTAGTTTCTCCAATTATGATTGTAATATTGGAATATACATTGTACGTATATGTTTTCGCCCATTTTTTGGTACCTTCATCCTTGTTAATAAAATGTGAGAAAAAAATGAATTTGAACAATACCGAAAAAAATTGCTCAACAGGAGTCACATTATATTTATTATTTACATTATTGAACTGGGTAACCACACAGCTGGTTTCTCCTCTTCAAGAAAGTCTGCGATTATCTCAAGAGTGGTCAATTATTACTACAAGTCAGGAAAAGAGGACGACTATTTACTTTGGAATTAGATTGGAACGATGGGCCAAGATCAAAAGCATATTATATTCTGAGACGGGCGGGTGGTCCCGTAGCCACGGCTCGGCTAATAATTATACATTTTTTCATTTTCTCCGTTTATTACTATCATTATGATAAGACGGAGAGAGCAACGTGCTTATTACTTTTAAGGAGATACAGGTATTAAGTACACACACGGTAGCTAAATAATCTCGTTCTTTTTTTCTAGACAATTAAAATGCCAACACTGTATGCATCATCCTTGCCACTCACCACCTATGTTAAGTGTGTTGTGTGCACACACCTTATCGAAAAAATTGGCTTCGCCGTCTTTCAACGCTTTTCTGTGCTGGGGCTGGTCATCACGAGATCATGTGGTCATTTTCACAAATGGATTGAACATAATACCGAAGACAAGGAGCAAAGTCAAAGGTTGCCATTCTTCCTCCAGAGATATGCAAACTCGTTAGTTACATGTATAATTTTTTTCCATTGTTCCTCCTTAATAAAGAAAAGTCGTTATTGTCCAAAAATTTCCTTTTGTGTTAATTTGTATCCAATCAAATAATTGGCCATTTCGCCATCAGCCCGTCACGAACTCAAATGGGAAATGTTGGATTTTTTGTGTTTAAAAAATGTTACCCTCCGCACATTCCAATTTAAAGAGCAAGAAAAATCTACTGAACGTTTACGAATAGCCACTTCCATCTTAAAATTCTTTGAGTAATCGTTAAAGCTTCAATTTCAGACAAAAAATTGATAGTGCATTAATTCCTCAGAGAAAATGTATTGAACATGTTCTCTGAAAAGATAATATACTTTTTTATATGATTGTTATGATAATACTTTAGTTCACGCTCTGGTCGTCTGTGTGTTGTGTGTCCGTGGAGCACTAAAACCCAATAAAAAATTTCGACAATAAAACCCCGAGTATCAACTTGTCAAACGAGATTTGATTTGGAAGAAAGAAAAATATTTCACAAAATGCGATACCGATATTATACCGCCAACTTTGGTGATAAGCCACAATGGTATTTTGTACCTACTAAAACCCATCCACTCAGTTGAATAGAAAAGACGATATGGATGTCACAAAAAAGTAAAGTAAACAAAGTAACTAAAAGAGGAGATTTTGTTGTACCGCTTTGCAGTAATCCATAATCTATAAGAGATTCTATAACTGATAAGCCGAGCTTTCGCAACCACAGAGAATTTCAAATCACTTGTTTTATTGCAGCTTTAAATGGGAAAAGTTGATGTTGGGGATGGGGCATGCAACAGTGTCCGTAATTAAACTTTTTTATTGTGAGCACATGAGCCACGCAGTACCAGTACACACGTGAAAGTGAAATGGAAGGAGGGTTCGCTTTTGTAAGCACCCACAAAGTTCTCCACAGAAAATGGACTGGTTGTAACTTGTGTAAAGCCGACAAGATTTTTTTTTGTAATTTCAAGTAACCAATCTGATCTGATAAAATCCTTTTCAAATCAAATCATTCACATTTTATGTGTGCACAATTTCCAGATAACATGTGCATATTTGCATATCATGGCAAGTCAACAAAAAACCTTTTTCTGATCATACATACCTAATAACATGATCATTTAAAGAATTTAAAGATTTTGTCCTGTATATTCCTCTGAATACAGTTTTCTTAAAATTGGGTTTGGTTTCGGTGGTGCACAAAAAAAGTATAATTGTGTGCCACAGACACACACACACCGTTTCAGAAGGAGACTGTATGGAATAAAAAAATTCATTGCAACAAATTTTCTCTACTAGGCGCGACAGAATTAGACTGAGAGAAAGGGACGTGCGGCAACAAGAAACTGACTCACTTCACTACAGGGCACAATAGGAACTTAACATGTTATAATAATATCGTCTGAAAAGGGAGTGTGTGTAACCAATGAAATCCATATTCCCTGCGGGAAATTTGCTTTCGTTTCTCCAACGCACTCGTTTACTCTTCGAGAACGATTGTTGCAAAGAAAAAAAAGGAAATTCAATGGTTTTGATAATATATAATAATACACTTTCACTTGTTGGTGGTCTCCTTTACGAATGGTTATACTGAAAAAAAAAATTGTAGAGGAAGCCAAAGAAAATTCAGTGGAAGAGAGAAAAAATAGAGGAAATCAATTTGATTTCCAGTTGTGAACCGAGCTTTAAGTAAACACTAAGTAAGTAAAGTACACAAACATCTATCCGACTCACACAACATAATAATAATGTGAAGAGAAGGGAAAAAAGGAAACTATTTTCTTGTTGTAGGATATCCTATATTTTTTCGGAGGAACAAGTTCCCTTGAGCTTAACTCGAGAGCATCAGTTTCCCCCTGAAAGAAATAAGGGAAATGCACACACAAGTGAAAAGCATGCATCCGACGATGAAAATATATCCTTTTTGCTTTTACCATTTTCTTCCATCCTTTCCAATCTTGGACGGAACCGAATTGGGCCAAAAAAAAGAAGACGAGTATTGGGATAGATGAAATGAAGGGAAAAAGGAGTTCAACTCTTGCGCTATTTTTACTCGTTTTTTGTGTGTGCGTGCTCGCTCCGCGATAAAAAGCTGAAGAAGAAAGGAAATTTTCTCACAAATATAATAATAAAAAAAGTCCTCTTTGCTTTCTTTTGTCTCGATATTTTTTTATATATGAAGTCTACCTAAAAAAATGGAGTTGAGTGGGATCAGGAGCTGTGCCGACAGAAGAAAGAACTGCACAAGCACACCGACCGGCAGGAGAAAACGGTCAAGCGAGGAAAGTGAAGGAAACCCAATTGGTTTTTTTTTCTGAATAAAACTTTTTTTCGAAAAATGCAGAGAAATGTGTGTAATTCTATTTGAACGCGTGGAACTGCAGTTTCGAACCCTGTCAAGCTTTTCTAAGCGCATTATATTTTATCAAGGAAGAGGGAACGACGCGCTGAGGGAAAAGAATCAAATTCTGGGAGAAAAAAAATATTTTTAGAAGTAAAAAGGATTGTCCATTTTCTGGGAAAATATAACAAAAAAAAGTATAATTGCTCACGCTCAGTCAACACAAAAATGTTCACTGACTCTTTCGATTACTCACCGATAAACTAAAGTTTTTGTTCATCCTTGACTGTTTATTCTGTTAGTTATTTTTTACGTGTGAGTTGCGTACGGTTGTTCCTAGAGGATTTCGTATTAGATCATTCTCTTGGGTGGGACAATTTCGACACAATAAGGCTCCGTGTCGAGACACACAAAAATAGTGTACACACATTACTCGTAGTTCATAGCAAGTGCCAAAAGGTGAAACATTATTAGCAGCACAGCGAACCCCTGTCTGAAAAGTGTGTCATACCTCCACGGCAGCGTTTTTACCAAGAGTCACCCGCCTGGAAATAATGTTTTGGGCAAATGGTGTTTTTTACACCGGGCCAAAGGAGCGAGTTAGCAACATCAAAAGAAATTAAGCATGAAGTAGCATTTACTCTTCAATTAATTTGAGTCAAGTTGACACTTTTAACGGATAATTCCAGAATATACTTGTGTTGTATACATTTATCAAGCTGCACAAACACATCATGCTTATTCTATCCCGAGGTAAAAATTTAGAATTTTCCTCTTCCAACTCTTTGTAAATCTGAAGGACATTAGTGCCCAAATTGATTATGATTAGATGAACACAAGGTAAAAATGAGCTGTGCTTCACGAAGCTGTCATATCCGAGACAAGCAGCTATCTATCTCTCTCTCTCTCTCTCTCTCTTTCAAAATCATTACCATCGTCGTCATCCGAGAAGTAATTCAGAAGCATGTTGTTGTACATATTGCTGTAATTGAAGTCAACATAAAATAGGACACGAGTCAGGTAGTTGTCGACACACATTCTACAACGGTGCGAGTTTTGAACAAAAACATCCGACACTGCTCCCTTTTGATTGAGTGACTAGCCAGACAAGGGGAAAAGGAGTAGCGTAGCTTCATAACATTTAAAAAAAGCAGACACTTCACTCACTCACCCACACACAAGCCCTTTTCTCTTTATGCCTCGTTACGCCCGTCTCCACTTGAATTTCATCTTGTTGCGTAATAGCTTTGCATATTACACTTTTTACTACGTTCTAAAGTAAAAAAAAGAGCGAAGCACGCCGATAATGATGACGATGCTCATCCTGGATGTAGAGTAGAACCCTATTTTGACTTGGTTGTCACATACCATCCATAAACCTCTCCCGTGTGCGTACAACATGATAATGCGTTATCTGGTTTTTGGTTTTTTGGATTTCCTTTTTTCCAGCGGAGCGAGAGGAGATGATGATTTTATGAGAAGGAAGTAAGGATTTGAACCGCTTGCCTGCCTTTTTCTGGAAATAAAGGGTGGTGGTAGTACTGGAAATGGGTTTGCTGTTTCGTTGTAGTTTTACTCTGAGTGTTTCGTATACTGTGTGTGTGTGTGTGTGTATTTATACATGTGTACTAATTTTAAGAGTGAACATCAAGATGAGCATGTTTGATCCATGGGACCACAACGAAAATCATTGATGATGTTAACGATGATGATTCGAATCACTGAGGCTTGCAAAACAGTGTAAAGCTCTCGTTCTCCTTTGCTCCCACCAAACCAGAGAAGTGTTCACAGAATCCAGGAGAGAAGCTTTTTTTTACACACACATTTATACGAGCAAAAAGTGAGCCAAAAACACTATTTTGATATTATGTTTATAAAGAACGGAAAACGAAGCGGGAGAGAGAGAAAGACGCAGGGAAGCGTGATTCCCATCACTCTCTCCAAAAACTCATTCTTATTTTATATTCCACCCCATCATGTCACTGCTGGCGCTGCACCACTGAACTCCTTCTTGCTCCACTCTCATCCAGCCTTCATCATTTTCCTTCTCTTCTCGGATTCCGTACGCTTATTATTACGGTTTTTTTTGACGGAGGACTGCGTGTGCTTGGAAAACGTGCAATTGAAGGCAGGTAGGTTTTCTCATAGTTTTGTCAGCAGAAGAGGAGATGCGGTAGACACACTAAATATAAGCATCCATCCAGCACCACCACCGCCAAGCTCCGTGAGTTCATGCTTTATACCACCATCATCATCATCCGTCGTGATCATCGTCACTACAGTGTAAATTCATCTTGATGACTCTCTCCCCCATATTTTGTGTGCACACACACTCTCTCAACCTGCATCAGTATTCTTGAGAGAAATGACGATCTAAAGCCCATAATCACATCCCACACGTTCATCATAATATTATGCCAAGAGGAAACTGGCACTGGTAAGTAGTTGTAGTTGTTAAGTAGTTGCTCCACACAACAGTTGCGGTAGGAAGAGAAGAGAGTTCTCTGCCAGATGAGTATATTTATCTCTGGGAAAATATATTCAACTTAGGAGATATATGTGTGAGACCCATGGCTGCTTTTTCTATATGATATCCACTCACCGGATCCTGGAATCCTTCATGTTTGCTTGCACGTTATCCGCCCGTGCTTCTTTTAGTTCATACATATATACATTTTCGTATCAAATGTGGTGGATCGTCTGTGCAAAAAGAGAACTTTGCTGTTGTTATTTTTTCCAGTAATGTTTACATGTTTTATTAAGGTTACATGGTACATTGGGAAATGCAGGTAGAGTAATAATCCAGGACGACGAGGAGGATGATGCACTGTCGGAAAAAATATAAATGGAGAGAGCCAGAGAGAATCCCAGGCACAATCAGGCGGATGGATATGATGAGATGAGTAGTGTCATCATCGTCATCAACCTTGCTCAGAGCTGATCGTGATGATGATCGTCATTATCCTCGGAGATTTTAGAAGTAACCAACAACAAGAGGAACTCACTATTTTTTTGGTTCAGGACGATGCAGCTAAAGGGGAAATATGAGAGGGAAACGGTGTAAATATTTTTTTGTGTACAGGATCGTCGTTTCATGGAGCACTTATTACCCAGCAAGAAATAATGATGATATGTGGCACTACATTATAAAATACGTTTTTATAGGAGCACAGGTCTTGAACAAGAGAAAACAAACTGACAGAAAATGTGATTTGGAGGAAGCTCATAAAAAATGTAGTATCATCATCACCAGCGTCATTTACTGGATATAACTTGGAGCTACTGAGCTGAGCCCAGAAAAAAAGGTTTGCATAGAAGCACGTATAAGATTCCCCACAACAATCATTTCGCATTTTCTTCTCTTTGTGTTAATGCAGCCGGTAAAGTATTCTTGTTTACATGCGATGTGTTTATGCAAACTGATGGGAAATTTTCATGATAAATGTGTCATGAATCATGAACACAGTGAGGCTCACTTTCTTCTCAGAGGAGTTACTTATTGCTAATGCCAGTCACAACTCAAGTGGGGAGCAAATACAAAAAAGACTCCTTTTGAGAAAAATATATATTTCCCTTGGCTTTCGGCTGAATTCCGCCAGAAACACTGTCGGACGCTTTGATTTATAAACATTTCCAAACAATCACAGTCTGCGGCATGTCTCCATTTTCGAGCTGCGTGGTTCGTTTCGTGATACTTGATAGATTGGTCTTATATAGGCCACTTTTATCAGAATATCCGGCCGGGGTAAAAATGTTATGCAAAGGAGCAAAATAAGGTGCATTTTGGAGGCTTCCTCATAACAACAAAAGTCAACAAGCCAAAACGTCCACCTTTGGTGAAGAAGACACTATACCGATACCGCACAGTGACCCTTTAGCTGACCACAAGCAGCGGAGTAAAATTTAACCCTTTTCTCCTTTGTGAGCTCACTCACACGTGAGGCAAGGAAAGATCAAAAGGGTTTTGACTTTATTTATTGGTGGTGTACTCTGATAATAATATTTTGACCAGAAGTCGTGGTGCTGTAATTATTTCGGCTATTATTATTAAAGGAATACCAGTGAAAAAAGGGAGAAAAGAATGGCAAAAGCACCCAACACCGCCAAGCATCCTCCCGACAAAAGCGGAGAGGCGCCAATACCCTCTGAAGACCCAATAATTCACGATAAAGCATATAAGAAGCTGAAACAAGTAGTCAGAAGAAAACATTTATGATCATTATGAACTCCTTGATGTCCTTTTATTGAGGGAAATAACATATCGTTACATACACGCAAACAAACGTGCACCTCATCATCATCATCAACATTGAACCAAACATCGGCTTTTTTTCTCATAGCACATTCCAAAAACATAATGTATTGCCTTGTGTGAACAACTTTTGTTTTTTCGTGGACCAGTCTTAAGCTCCTCAGGTCAGAGACGAGAAGAAAAAGAAACAGAAGTAGTAAGAAAGAAGGATGTAGCATGTCCAACTCTGCCATATCATATATCACCGTGGTCATCCCGTGATGTCCAAAGCTGATTTCTTCCAGCCACCACCAGTGTGACCAGTCCAGTCCAGTTTTGCGGTTTCCTGATAGTTAAAGTAAACTAAACGGGGCTCACTTCGCATATCAAAGTATGTCTTGAAAAAAGTTTGAGGAATGAGCAGAGAACAAAAAAA
>JAHZNF010000783.1:0-22992 GCA_027744215.1 Troglopedetes dispersus
ACTCATATAAAAAGCTGAAATGGAAAAAAGTATCCATAACAAGAATATCCGGAGGATGAGGCATGAGATGTGCCTATATATTCCCTTTTTTTATAAAAAAAATGCAACAAGCATGGGTAGATAGGTAGGTTTGACTTAGAACATATAAAGTTACCACTCACCTCCACAACGATTGTCATTATTATTGACATTGTCGTGTGGTTATTATCTTTTTCATGTCTTCAGTGACATAATGTTATTATTGTCATTATTTTTTTTATCAAATTATACCAAGAGACAATCCAGGATACCACTTCATTTTATTAAACTACAGACCATTGAATGGTGGTTGTGCAGATAACAGTTTGATGAGTCACCACATAAGAACAAACTCTGCCGTAGTGGTGAAGTTTTTTGTTTCCCACTTTTTTTCTGACTTTTGTGTAGGTAAGCGCTCAGTCACGTAATAACCCTCCGAAAATTGGACTGTTGACAGAACAAAACTGGATCCTGAAATTACTCGAGGTTGAGATGCGAGAGAATTGTATCGTCTATGTTTTCTCCAACGAATTATTTCGTTGTAATTTTTGTAACTGGATACTTCTTTGATCAACAAAATATCTCGATGCCTGCAAGCCATCCCACATGGTTCAAATTACATGGCAGTAGGGTTTCAAATTAAATGGGAAACCACACCACATTACACTGATGAGAGAAAGGTGAGTAGAGTAAATGCAGTGTGCTCCGTTTCATGTGCACTTTAAGGACAAAGTTGGATTAGCAGAGATAAAATCCAGGTGCGCAAATCAAATACAATGGCTACTCTTCACACGGTGCATTGTGTCTTGAAAAACGGTTTTTGTTTTATCTCTGATGATGCTGTCGATCGAAGTGATTGCAGAAAGTCAGTCCCTTTCTTGCTATAATATAATTTATCGAAAATCATTAAAATGTCTCGTGGTTGCAACTTGCAAGTAAGTATGAGTCATCGAATCGGTTTAATCGACCTTTACAATAGATTTTCGATGAAATTCGTGTCACAATGGAAAACAAGAAAATTATGTTCCTCGCCCCTCCTGAAAGAATGTTTGACATGATTGGAACAAGTTAGGCTACTCTTCACACGGTGCATTGTGTCTTGAAAAACGGTTTTTGTTTTATCTCTGATGATGCTGTCGATCGAAGTGATTACAGAAAGTCAGTCCCTTTCTTGCTATAATATAATTTATCGAAAATCATTAAAATGTCTGTGGTTGCAACTTGCAAGTAAGTATGAGTCATCGCATCGGTTTAATCGACCTTTACAATAGATTTTCGATGAAATTCGTGTCACAATTGAAAACAAGAAAATTATGTTCCTCGCCCCTCCTGAAAGAATGTTTGACATGATTGGAACAAGCTTGTAGAAAGATAAATCCAGTTTTCAGTTTACTCCACATTTAAGAAAAATGGCCATTTTACGTAGATTTTCTCTGCATGAATAAAGCGAATAGGTACCAACACGGATATTATATAGTCAAATGGTTTGGTGGAATGCATTGCAATAACTGTGCAGTAAGTACCATCATTGCACGGTATGGATTTAATTTCCATAAAAAAAATCGCAAGTTGAGCAGCCTTTATTAGCGTAATAGAGCTCCCAATAAGCCAAGAATTAAAAAAACTAAAGTGCGAGCTGTAAAATACTATATATAATTGGTTCATGCTAATTTAATTCTCGTCCATAAATGAATAAGGATGTTCGAATGTTGCTAGTTTTGAAGATTCCAAAATATTTCCAAGATTCCTCGAAAGACGCACTAAAGACGAATAATTTAGCCAGTTGCAATTAAGTTGAGTGAACATATAAAATTTAGTTGCACGGGTCGTTTAATGTTAGATAAAAAATTTCCACAAACACACTATAGAAAATAGTTACTTAAATTGTGCGCTTTCCAATATATTATATGTGTTAGCATTATTATCGAGCTAATGGTGCGTTGGAACGTTAAAAATACTGAATTGTCTTAAAATGGTTAGAACCACCATGAATTTTGTTGCACTAGCTTTATAGGACCGTCGTGAATAATACTAACCCATTCAACAAAAATAGCAATTTCCAGGAAGCACCATCAACAGAAGGATCCAGTTAAGCATTATAAATAAACTAGCGGTTACGAACCGTGTAAATGTTTCAGCTATGTCCCGCTATGTCAGTATTATCTTCCCACATGAGCGACTTGAAACTCATTTTGCTTGTCTGTGCTCGTTTTAACGAAGAGGACATCGTATAGATACATACAACTAGCCTTGTCTTCTTCTTTCATTTACTTTTGCTTTTGGAAATGGTTAGTTGCAAACATTGTTATGGATGGATGGAATATTTAAACCGTTTGCTCGACACAAAAGTGTTTACCGTCTACTCGTTGGAAACGCGATGAGATAAGTCTCATACTAACAACTTGAAACAAGCTGAACATTTGGATTTGATGCAGGTACTTCAGCTAAACCATATCCACCTTATTAAAAATTATTTTTAGAGTAAGAACCTTATCATATCTTCCTTTCCAAAAATACTTGTCGGATTAGAAATGGTAGCCTCATATTTAAAAATTTTCATGTATGTAGTTCATGATGAAAAGTGTCGTAATGATGTTATATTATTAACATTTTCTGAAGTAAAAATAAATTTCCATTTTAACAGAAGAAAAGGGAAATCATCGTTATTTTTAATGATTGAACTTTATACCGTCAGTAAAACTCCGTCACATTTCTTTTGTAAAATAGAAGAGAAGCCAAAAGGAGCCTGTAAAGAATGCAACTTTAAAAAGATATCCGTTTTAAAATTCAAACTTTTGACGCATGCAATTATATTTTTGTGTTTGGGGTAACATGGCCCTCATCCTTTTCAGAAAAGGATACCTTTGATCTTTCCTGCCTTCTTCGGTCCACACTCACAGAATTATCATCTTCCTGGAACAATCCCAGATTTTCTCCCTGTGTCACACTTCTCAACTACTCTGCGGGTATGTACAAACTGCAACTAGATTCATAACTCCCAGTTTACACGTTTCAAAGAAGTTACGTGCCGAGGATCAAACGAGAATTTTTTTACTCACTTGTTTCGGTACTTTTCATGTTTAACTAAACTCAAATTAAAGACCATGCTGAAAGTACAAGTGAATGTATGTGGGAGTTTAAAGCAGTTATCACACTTTCGAGTGACATGTCACGTGCTAAAGCTTCTTGCTACACCTTAATGTGCACACGTGTCAATTGCAGACATTCCCTTTGAAACTTGATGTTCAGTTTTCATTCAACAAAAAGGGAGTTCCTTCAGGTTGTATCAAATCTAAGATTCTTTAATATGCTTGCAGTTTTACTAAATAATTCCAGGAAAAGGATTCTGAAAGAGAATATGTACTCCATTAGATTCTCATAAGTTTCTGACAGTTCACATGAAAGATCTGAAGGGCAATAACTACGGGTTCATTTCCATTAGTGAACTGCCTCAGACAGTTTCAGCTTTGTGTTATCTCCATCAAACAATTTTCATGGTTCCTCTGTACTTTTCTTTTTGTACGCTTTTTTTAGCGTAATTTAATTTTGATTATTTCCAGGAAATGATGTTAGGTCGCTCATATGATAAAACTATTAAGGTAGCAATGATTTACGGAGCTTGATTCTCTAAAAAGTTGAGCCTCTGGGGAAATTCATGAATGAATCATATCTTATTCAAACTTCCGGGAATAAACTTTTTTCTACTCCAGAAGAGTTTCGTGTATCATCCTGTAATTTTGGTGGACGATGGTGCAATTTGTCTTTATAAAGGAGTCACAGAGTTACAGGAAAGATTAACTAAATCTCAAAGGTTACACAATGGTAGTTTGGTGGGAGCTCTACCAATCAATCTACCCACAAACGTCAATCCTTCGATTAAAGTGATACGTCACTGTCAGTCCCACAGAAGATTCGTGACACTTCTTATAAATAGTGAGAAGGCCTTTTTATTACAACTCATCTTTTGATCTCAAATCTAGACAGAGTTTCAACCTGGATCACTCCATCAAGGGAGGCGCAACTAGACATGTTGTTTGGAGAATGTCAGAAAACTACTTCTTTGGAGGCAAGTCAAGGTGTACAGTCTCTTGATAGTTCATTCTATTTTTTGGTCTGTTAACTCAGAGAGGTTGTATTGTGCAGTGAAATGCAAGAACGTTGCAACTTATACTATATGAGCCCTTAATTCAAATCATGTACATGTGGACTTACATACCTGGTTAGTGTTAGTTCCTAGACTGACTTCTGCTGGTTGTTTACTCCGTGATCGAGATCCCTGTAAAGAATCAAGAAATAATTTTACTGTAGACATTGAGAAACTTCGTTGTGAATTCGTTCATACTCTTAACGATGTAAAAACATTTGAGAAGAATGCTCCTGGTTTTCAAGCACATTAATTTGACAAACGATCTTAACAGAAGCAATAAAGGTGAAATCCTCTGAACACTTTTACTTTTCGGTGCAGCCATTTAATAAAAAGAATATTAGAGTGTAAAATTGGATGACAAACAGTTATTTTTCAAATGTTCAAATGACTTAAATGTTATTAAAAATTCTAAAAGACGAATCTACTCTCTGATCTTCTTAAGCTTTTATATGGCCCTAAAGCGAACCCCTTCCGGCGCTCCAGCTATTAATAATATTATTCAAAGACTACCCGAAGTTACAATGCTGTTTCAGCAACTTCTTCTTAATTGCTTCACCCTCTTCTCCCGCATTAGTATTTCGAACCCATTAGAATTAACAGTAGGAACACAGTTGATAAGAATGGTATTATGGGCTAACTAATGCTCTAACATTAGTAGCCATTCAAGGATTTACAACATTATACACCTTGAAAATATACAACAAATATAAATAGTTTCCATCAAGCCATTTTCTCCCGTAACCAAACTAAATGAAAATCCTTGGGAGTGAGGGAGCAAAAAACAACAATATAGCTTCACGATACACACTAGCTTCCCAGTACCATTTTTTAAACCTAAAGTAAGACGAATTTAGTACAGGGAAAAAGTAAATGATGCCTTTCCCCATTCTAATAACATTCCTAGCCATCAATTCTTATAATTCCTAATACTACCCTCTCTCTCTCCACGAAACAACCTTGCAAAAAATATTATTAAAATGCACACACATAACAATTCACAGGGACAGACCTGCCTCCACTCCCCGTTTACATTCTGACAGGCTTTATGTCACAGAAAAAGAAGGAGAGAGAGAGAGTGGAAAACCTAATACGCTACCTTGTTTTGCAGATAACGAACATGAAATATAATCTAAAATTTTAACGGTGTCGAGTTTTTCCCCTTTCCCTCATTTCCAAAAAATCTGTGGAATGCTGCGGCAGCACTTCTTCTATTTCCATTATGGCGCTAGTAACAGCCATCCTTGAGTCAGTCAGCACAGCATTTACGTACTCCGGTCGTCTACTCTATTACTGCATTATATATTTTTTGGAGGGAGACGAGACGAGGGAGAAAAAAAACAGGAGGTGCTGCATAAAGACAAGCAAAGTACATAAGTCGGGAAAACAAGGAAGCAAAGACGTCGTCCTAAGCACCATTTCAGAAGGGAAAGTAGTTAAAGACCGAGAAAAATGACTCAAGAAATGGGGATTTGAGCCCATGTTCCTCCTCTCAACTGTAGATTAACAAAATTTATAAAACAGATGAATCTACAATGAAGCTCAAGTTCTCCTCCATCTCCACACTAGACACTCACACTCTTCCGTTGTTGTGATGAGGATGATATATTCATATAATATGTATGGCTGTATGTATTGTCCGTAGGTACACTTACGAAGCTTATGCATCCTGAATGCAAACGTGCGTAAAGATGAATGAATGCATTTTATTATAATAAGTATTAAGTGCGGTTGAGTAAGGGGAAAAAAGAAAAACTCTCTCAAGAAATTCTTCCAAAATGCGGAAACAACCTTGCAGTAATGTGGTGGTGCGAGAGTGAGTCAACGAGTTGGAAGAGGCATTTTTTAAAGATCTACGTTGAAAGTAGAATTGAAGGAGCATTCTGTAAAAATGATGTATAGCCCTAGACACCACATGTAAAAAGGCACGTAAGCATTTAACAAAAATAAAATGCCTGTGTGCATCCTGCATTCGAGAAAATTTTCTTTTCCGCTTTCCATTTCCCTTTGTCAGCTGGAGAGTTGCATAGTTGCATTCAAGGAAGTGGAGTAGTATTCTCTAGAAAAACGGGGATCATGTAAAGAAAATATTTTCGCTGATAATATATATTCACTGGTGCACTCACTCATCATTACGATTCTAGACCAGGAAGACAGCGGGACAAGAAAAAAAGTTTCGAGTTCCAGGCGTGCTCATACTTTTAAAGAAAACGGTTTGCGGCAAAAAATGCAAAGGAAGCGCGATTCTGATTACCATCTCTCTTCAAAAGCTGTACGGTACTATTATCTTGATGTAGACAACTGAGAAACTAAAATGTGTCGGCAAAGAAGGCAATGATGTTGTCTATGATTCACAAAATGTACGCGCTCTCCCACGACTGCAATGTTAAATTCACTTTTATAAATAATCCACATAAAGTACACTAACAGAAGTTGGATAATATATTTAGTTCATCCGCATCATTATCATCAACATCATCAACGATTCAACTTGTTATTCTCACTTCCACTTTGCTAATCTTAATCTATACTAATTATATTTTGCATTCTGAGTTTACAGTAAGTGCTCCCATTCTCAATTTGTTTTCATTTAATTTTGTGTATTTTCAAGTAAGTTTTTGTATTTCTCCCACTCACAAAACAAATTGTTTTTCAAACACAAAAGCATTGTTTTTTTTGTGCTCCAAAAGAGAGTAATAATACTATTGTAGTATCATTTATAATCCTTGTTCCCTTTCCAAGTTATTACCAACAAGAGTGCACGCGAATGTGGTGGAAAGGCTTAATGCAAATAATATTAGTTGCAAGGAGAAAACCGCAGACGCAGTGAAGCTGAGAGATGAGATTGAACTCTGGATGAGCAACTTTTTCCTCATTTTCGTGCAAGAGTTCCTTTCTAACCAAAAAAAGAACCTTGTGCTCGTGCCAGTTGCCGATGATAGTCCCATCATCATGGATTTCCACAAAAATCTTTTCTGTCTACTCGTACTTGCTCACTTGGTTCATATATTAACAATAAGATAGATAAGACTATAGTATTGTACACATTTATGAAATCTCGCTTATATAACTAAGGACTGAATCATTTCTCTGAATATGATTGAGACCTCCCTTGTTCCCTGGAAGAATAAAAATCGCGAGAAAATTATATACAATTTCCATTAGCAGTGAAGAAAAGAAAATCTACCACATGAGCCATGCTCTGATTACACAACAAAATCATGAATCGTTCTTCTCTGAAACAACAAGGATCTGATATCAAGCAACTTTGAGGGTTTTCCATTGTTCTTGTTTCGAGCATGGTCTATAATAATAGAAGAAGGAGATTCATCTGACACAAAATTGTTTTTGCATGCCCACCGAAAATTTTTAGTTACTGGTTTTTCGAAGGATCATTTCACTCCTTTCCTCGTATGCAATAGCTTCCATTGTACACGCGGTAGGTATGGGAAATGGAGTCAATGTAGTCTTTCATTATTATTTGGTTATCAAGTATGCACATGGTTCGGTACTTCCCTTTCCGTGTTTCATTTCTCATCATTAGAGAAAAAACCACACAACATGAATCCTTGAAAGTGTTCACAGGTCTGTGAGCGCCGAGCGGGACGAAGGGAAAAGCATCTTCTGTATTTTCTATAACAGAAGATGTACATACTCACTTACTCACTTTAGGAAGGATCCACTAGCAGACACTGTTGTTGGAAGCTCATTTCCCCTTTTTGCATTGAACAAGTCGCCACCACTTTTTACCTCCTTTCTTTCTTCATCATCTCCACTTTCTTCATCCTCGAGTAGTCAAACAGATTCAGATGAATACTTTCTTTTAAAAGTGTGCATGTTCTTCATTTACTTTGTGAAATGAAGGAAGGCAGGCTTGTTACACTGAACATAATGGAATGTAGTATGGGGTTATGTTGTGTGTGTGTGTGTGGATATGCGAGAGTGTCAAGAAAGAAAAAACAAGAGAAAAAGAAAACCTGGATGAACACACCACTACTGACACCACACACTTGAGCAAGAAAATATCATGGAGGTGGTGGAAAACTCTGGTGTTGCTAGTAGTGGTGGTGGTGGTGGGCGCAGGGAATTAAAATGGAAGAGAGGAAATTGTAGGAAATGATGCTTTTGTTCAAAGTCTCCTAGGACAAGTTATATGGCAGAAGGAGGGAAAGACAATTAAGGTCTAATATCTGGATCTACTAATGAGTCCTGTCATTTTCCCCATCTTCTTTTTCCTATATTGCGCCAACAATACTCTCCCTATTTTGCTTTCCTTTGACTATGGAGACCACCATCATGTGCTACAACAAAAAGTCTTGTGCGTGTGCTACGCAATGTACACATCAACATTAAGAAAGAATGGCCCCATGTACAATGTGAAAGATACATGAGATGGTGGTGAAAACAAAAGGAAAGTGCTCGTTCTTATCGTCCTGCTTGTTCTCCCTTGCACGCATTGACAGCTATTTACTTGAGAAGAAAAATCTTGTTAAATTTTATTTTAATTTCTCAATTTATCTCGGCAGTTGTTCAAGCAGTTGTTCAAACAAATGGGTAAGAAAAGCTTACCAAAGAAGCTTGTGCCGATTGTATTTGAGCTTTGAACAATGTTTAACGTTTATGCAAACGTTTAAATTGGAACTTAATATCAAATGGAGGATAAAGAAAATTTTTTAGATTCCATCCGGGAGACAATACGACAAATTGTTGGAATTATTATCACCCTAAGCAAAAAAATGTATTGTAATCTTGAGAAAATTCATCAAGTTCAGCTATTCCTGCCACCACTCTACCTTTTGGATATAAAGAAGTTTTGTGAGAAGAACTAGAGTCCACAACACCTGATATCCAACCATGTATTTCTCACTGGTGGAATGCAGTTTCAACTTGTGACAAGTTTTAAGAACATTCATGTTTCGAAACTTTGGAAAAAGTTGTAGGTAAGTTTCCGTGCTGCGGCTTCTTCTGGAATATTTAAGATGTAGCGGCACAAAAACTCCTTCTTTGTTTAGTATAAATACCTACCTTAAATCATCGACGTAAGTGCTGGGGGAAATGTGTGTGGTGAAAACAAAAGGAAAGTGCTCGTTCTTATCGTCCTGCTTGTTCTCCTTTGCACGCATTGACAGCTATTTACTTGAGAAGAAAAATCTTGTTAAATTTTATTTTAATTTCTCAATTTATCTCGGCAGTTGTTCAAACAAATGGGTAAGAAAAGCTTACCAAAGAAGCTTGTGCCGATTGTATTTGAGCTTTGAACAATGTTTAACGTTTATGCAAACGTTTAAATTGGAACTTAATATCAAATGGAGGATAAAGAAAATTTTTTAGATTCCATCCGGGAGACAATACGACAAATTGTTGGAATTATTATCACCCTAAGCAAAAAAATGTATTGTAATCTTGAGAAAATTCATCAAGTTCAGCTATTCCTGCCACCACTCTACCTTTTGGATATAAAGAAGTTTTGTGAGAACTAGAGTCCACAACACCTGATATCCAACCATGTATTTCTCACTGGTGGAATGCAGTTTCAACTTGTGACAAGTTTTAAGAACATTCATGTTTCGAAACTTTGGAAAAAGTTGTAGGTAAGTTTCCGTGCTGCGGCTTCTTCTGGAATATTTAAGATGTAGCGGCACAAAAACTCCTTCTTTGTTTAGTATAAATACCTACCTTAAATCATCGACGTAAGTGCTGGGGGAAATGTGTGTTTAATGTGCATTCTTTTCTTTAATGATTAGAAACAGTCGAGTAAAAAAGCGGTTAAGGTGCTTTCCGAAATTTCTGTAAAAAAATGGAACCACTTTCCTATTTTAACCGTTATACTTTATAATTACGCCAAAGGTGCAGCACGAAGGAAACTACTTGGTCGTTCACAAGGCGTGACGAAGCAATTTAATGACAAATGAAAGCAATTTGTTACTCCAAAGGAAAATTGTTTTTACTTCGAACGCACTTTACAAAGCAAAATTCACAACACAAAAATGGTCGTATTTTTGTTGCATTCACATTCAGCACATTACTATATACACCAACGTTATTATTTCTACCACACAAAAAAAGGGTGAAACACTCATCATCTCAAAAATAGAAAGACATATATATATATTCGTTCAACAAAGATATTTTGTGGAGACTGACGAGCATAAGAAGCTTTTCATTAAAATTTCTCAGAGAGATAAAAAGAACGCGTTGCATACAGGAAATCTATGCTTTCATATACCATTTTCAAGGGTTTTTTTCTTTCCCGTTAAGCATTATTGGGTTCCATTTGAGCCAACAAAATGACAATTTAGCACGTTTCCCAAACCCTTTCCCTCTGGAAAGCATGGAAGATTGAAAGGAAAAAGCGGTAGAATTGAGTAAGCACTTTTGGGGTAAAAGGGTGTAAGTTTACTTTTTGCCCTTGTCATTCTCATTCTTATTTCCGAAAGATTAATGATACGGAAGAGAATAACAAAGAGTTTTCTGTCTGGAGTGTGGGAGGAAATGAGGACGTAACTGGACACATTGATTCCTTTTTGTGTGCTAAACTTTTGTACATGAGTTGAATGTACTTATGCAATTACATAAATGATATCATTTATGACGTCACTCCACTTACGAAATGCAAGCATTTTGGGTACTCGAATGTGTGTAATTTTGGCAAAAATCCATTCCGCTGTCGAGGAATTCTAGGAATAATAACCAGGCTGGCTCCCAGTGGGTCACACAACTTGTATTTCCATATATAATAATACAAATAATTATTGCTAATTAGTAACAAAAAGTTTTTGGCTTGCGTAGTTTCGGGAGTTGTTGCCAAATTAATAATTCACTCACACTGGAAGCAGTTGTGCATACCGTTGTTTGGTAGCGTGCGTGACTGGAACGGCCTGCTTGCCTTATGAACTATATAGAGAACGTACACGGTTCAGTTCGAAATTGATCGTGGGCTGTGAAGTTATACTCATTAATTTATTTCCATTATGGAAAGCTAACAATAAAAGGGTAGCAAAATATTTTGGAGAAATGACGAAGGTCGCATTAAAAGTATAACTTAACGGATTCGGTCGGAGTTTTTTTTATCAATTTAAGAGCATAAATTGCGCAGTTTTGGGAAGCTTGTTCATTTAAACTTATACCACCTATTCACATTTAATTTAATTCGTGACCGCAGCAGGAACCTAACCTTCAATTTCCTCTTGTAACTCCATTAGATTGGTGGCAGAATCGTGAAACGAAGTTTTAGAGCGGTCTTTATTGACCTTTTTTAATGAAGCCATTTCAATGTACTTTCTCAAAGAAAGTTGGAACTCACCTGAGAAGAAAGTTTTACGATCAAATGAAACATTGCCATTTGGTCTCACATTTTTTAAAACTTGGAATTAATTTTAATATCAGATTCCTTAACCGCCCAAATCGAAATGTCACCAAGTATTTCCCGAACCAAACCGAAATGTTGAGTTAAACCAAGATCCGTCAACATGGAAATCATTGATTATTTCCATGTTGACGGATCTTGAGTTAACACATAAAAAGCGAACTGCATTGACAAATGTCACACGGGTTGAGTTGGAAACTGGTTTGAAATTTTGCGGGTTGAGTTGAAATTTAGAGTTCTAATATTAATTGGCCGAGTTGAAAATTGAGTTGAAATTCTACCGGGTTGAGTTGAAATTCCGGGTATTATTGTCGCACACATAGAAGCTGGATGAAAGCTTTCTTTGATTTGAGGTTTACCAAACAAAGCCTGTAACTGCTGCCTTTCCCAGTCTTGAAGTAGATCATTTAATTTCATAGAAGCGCCTCGTGCAGAGTCCTGCTCACTAATGTCACAGATAAAAAATATTCCATAAGCTGGAATTCCTGTGGTGTCGGTAAGAATCATCATCCGAGTATAATTCCAGTGAAGTCTGTTCCCAAATAAAAAATGATTACAGGAAAGAACAGCTTCTATGCCCTTTATTCCTCTACTTTTACAGGAAAATATGATAAATAGCAGGCAGATATTGTTTTCAAGTGGAACCCTGGGACAGAACATAAAAATAATCTTACACAACCCCGGACAACAAAGCGTACATTACAACAGTAATAATGCCCTGGAAGTTGGAAACTCACGCACGTTTCTGCATACTTTCTCTTTTTCGCTACGTTCTCCTTCTGACGCTCCTTTCCCTGTACAGCTGGATGTCTTTCCACTGTCCACCACGTCTCAAATGGGGCGTGATCGTTACAAAAGAATGACACTCGGAACAGGAAAAAAGAGCAAGTACAGAAAACATAACAGTAACAGCGCCACCGGGAAAAAGTTGGCGTGTTTTCCCAACCAACCTTCGTGTGCCAGACGGATACCATCGTATAGTTCATTTCTTGGTGTTTGGTCCATCTGCTATTCTTGTTGTCACCCAACAATGTTGTGAAGCTTTTATATTTTGTTGGTCGGTTATTTGCACAAGATTACGTAATAATCGGTTTTGGCACTTTTGTGCATTCAAAATATAAACTATTTCCTTTTCACGGACAACAAGTTATGAAACGATTCGGAGCAAAATTCTGATAAATGATTTCCTTAATTACTATCTTCTTGAGTCATTGTCAGTTGACTTTATTTCCTGACTATTCCACATGCGTGGAAGCCACAAGATGTGCTTATGGTGAAAAGTAAGAACGTGGTGAAGGTAGTATTCCGCATGGACTATGATCCAATAAAAATGAACAAAGTAGATAAGCCTTTCATATTCCGGCATGACAGCACTCGTAATTTTTATGAAGTGCTTCGTTTAATCTTAACATTTTGTGCTTACATAATCCAATACATTTTTAAAATTCAATGATAAACCCTTTTGAATGAAGTGCCTCAAGTGCAGCTCGTCTCACAATTTTGAATATTCCTTTTTTCTCAGTAAACGGCGTTAAAAATTCTGCCCGGAAGGATCACGAAATATCTTGGTCCATAACTATAATAACGACTCTGTTCAGGGTACAGTTTTGAAAAGCTCCCGGCAATTTTTAGACTATTTACATGCGTGAGTGTAAAATAGGAGAACATTTCCTTCGTTTCTCATATTTTTAGCGGAAAAGGCAAGGCCTTTTTCCTCTCTTCGCTTTCACAATTCATCTCGACGTTTGATCTACTGCGATACAAAAAATCTATATACAAATGTATGTATGTATATTATGTCGTTTATTCAGCAGGCAAGCAGAATAATAACATAACGGCGAGCTCAAGTCACCACTTAACTGCTCACAAATACCTTATCTGTAACACTATTTCTGACTAGGAAAAAATATGCATAGATGCACATACATCATGTTACGTGCGTGTGCCCACTTTTCTTATTTTTCCCTTGTGTATGTGTGTTCTCGTTTGTATATATTTGTGCATCAAAGAAGCATAAAGAAACATGAGATCCCCCGGGTATAAAGTTGTCTTTCCCAGTAAAATTTATTCCGACTGGAGTTTTTTTTTCTCCGAAAAGGACAGTCATACATATTTTTTTAACGTCTCCAAATAGAAATATATGACATGTCTTGATATTGCATAATGTGTGTAAGTCAGTGCAAGTGCTTCGGTGGTAGTACACAAAAACATGCATGCCATGAGCTATTGAAGCAGTGAGCCGAAAAAAAGTAAGGAAGCTAAACTCAATTTTTTACTCTTATTCCTGCCTGTTCTCTTTTTAAAAATTGCTTCTCTGTATCCACTAAGATCTTATTTATTGTATGAAAATGTATCAAACAGGATGGATGCTGTGAGAGTTTAAAAATGAAACAGCAAGAAAAAAAGGAGGAAAAGGCAGGGAAAGATGGAAGCCCACCTTCTGTCTAAAACTTCAATTTGTCTGTTATCTTCTTTCTTTTTGCATTCTCGTCTGGTTCCTTGTGGAACGTAGCGGATGATGTAAAACCTTGTTTTGTGAGAAGGGAAAGAGGTGTATCAAGTGGAGAAAAGCAGATTGAGAAGTTATTTTCCTCTTACATTCCCATTATGCCTACAAATATGGGAAGCATATAACAATACTCTAATGTAATATGTGTATTAAAGGGATTCCATCTTGGAAACAATGTCGGCTCCAGTTGCGATCTCATACCTTTTGTAAGGATAGAGGCATAAATGTCTGTATATTTATAAAGGTATGAATGGATGAATGACGGAGAAAATGGGAAATTTGAGAAATCTTGTTTAGGAGATGCTTCGCTGATGTTGTTGTTCCTTTTTCATCCTTCCAAACCTTTTCTTTCTCAGTTTTCCTTCTTTCCTCAGTCTTGGCAAAAAGTAGATATATGAATGCACAACATCAATATCAAAATCAAGATAGAAAAGGAAAGAACAGAGGGAAAAAGGCTAAAGCATGTTAAAGGTGGTAACAAATGACTTTTAGATGCTTCGCTAACATCGAAAATCTATTTTCCAAAATATTTCACTCGTTTTCCCTTTATCCTCTCGCGCTCATTCTTTATACGTTTGCAAAAAATAATGCTATGCATATAATACCTTATCAAGAAAATACACCCATGGTGGTGGTGGTGTGCGCTTAAATATATGAGATATGTTTAACACCATGCTACAAAAATGATTCTGGGAAAAGTTTGATTCAACATGAATACTTTTCTTTCCTCAGGAATTTCCATTCAGGCCAACCCAAGAATGGTATGTGCATTCAGACAAAGGCATTTTCTCCTGCCGTTCGCAGCCTGTGAATCTCCAATCCACGTAAAACATCCGCTGTGCTCTTTTTGATTGAAAAGGGCTGTGTTCATGAAAAAGTATGAGGAAACACGAATTCACCTAGAACAATAAAAGGAAAACTTTTTCCTGTTCAACTTATGTTCTTATTGCAAAAAATACAGGATTACGCTGACGTTTTCGAGAGGAACGAGTCTGTTGTTGAAAACTAAAGGCAGGATTTTATTTCCTTGTTCTCCACAGATGGAATTTTGCAAAAACATTTCATGCTATGTACCTTTACAGAATTGAGTTCAAAAATTTGTGTGCAGGCATGACGAACCAATTTGGAATCAGAAAAAAATTACGATCATTGAACTTTTAGCTCACTTGAGAGTATCAGCTTTTGCACACTTTTGATTGAGTGCAACGAGTGATACTCTCACCTGCACACAATTTCGCGATCATACGAGGGTACAATACTACTAATATTTTTGCATATTCTGAACTGGATGGTATGATTGTCATTTAAATGCAGTTCCTCTGCATTGAAATTCCTAAATTTCTATAAAGCGCAGCTGGAGTGCAAAATTGTCCAGAATGTTTTTTTTTCTCCCCCGTGGCATCATGATGAGCCTCTCCTCTTCAAAAAGAAGATTCCTTTCCTTCCTCAGGAAATACTTGTTACGTTATAGAACCTACTTGGAACTCCTTTATTATTCTGAAAGTGAGCTCGAGGCAAGCAAAGCATTCATCCATAAAAGCTTTATTATTACATTTTACGTCTTAGTATTACCATTTCAGAGCACTTAAGGGAGTTGCACAACCTCATTTTCGAAACGACAATTTTAATGGCTATATTCACTGTTGGACCATGCAAACGTGTTTCCAGGAAAAAGGAGATTGCTTATTTTGAGAAAGACAAAGAGGGTGCATGAAGAAATATTACTTGTTTCTGTTCCCAAAATAAATACACTTTTAAAGTCTTCGATTTTCATTACGACGTGTGTTTCAACAATGTAAACGTTTAGGGTCATGAGTTTCTTTCACCGCAGGTAATAACATATATTCCAGTCAATTGAGAAAGAAGGCATTAAAAGCAAAAGTGGACTTTGAACTTACAGAATAAAGCATGCTGTAGATATGAAGATAAGCACAGTATTATCCTTAAGCTAGTGATGATTCCTTGTGTGGTTGCTGACAATTTCTTCCCTTCATTCAACCTCGAAGTACGTAGGGATTTCCAAAAAGAGTTGTTCATGACGCATATCTCATCATGAAATTTCATGATGAATAAAATTCGGATAAGATCTGATACAGAATTTCAAGAACTTTCTAGTAGTAGGATTTGCAAGAAAACCCGTTGACAGGGTAGAACAAGAATCAAAAGTATGTACGCAGCTAGGTATGTAAAAAAGTTTAGAAACGTCTTCGGGCGCAAATGAAATTTGAGTGGGTTTTTCTCCAGATAACTCATATGGCAAAGGTAAAAAAACGATGGTAGTGCAGCATTGGCGAGGTGATGGTGGACGCACCGCTGGTAAAAAGGCTAAAAGCCAAGAAGGTTTGACACTGAAAAAATGACGATTTCAACGTGCCTAAATTTTAATCTGCTGTTTAAAAATATGGACGACTTTTGTCGCGGAAAATAGCTGAGAATACGCGTTAGGTATACGGTGCCTTGTTATCCTGGTTGAATAGAAAAAATGATTGAATAAATCGAAACGTTTTTAAAAAAGGAAAAAGTGAAACAGTTGCAAACATTTTAGAAATTCCTTCGTACTTTCCGCTGGAAAGCTTTAGGTGGGAAAGATCTAGATGAAAACTGTCCCACAATGCAATCAACTCCTTTATTTTAAAAAGATGGAAGGTATTAAAAAGAGAGAAAAAATACACACAACATACGGAACATGACTCACATGTGAGCACAAAACATGTTATGTAGCTGCTCCTTCTGGAAACAAAGCCGGAGACAGATAGTGTAGTGCTGGAAATTGGTGACGGTGACGTGTGTGTGTGGGACTTGAGAAGAGAAAACATTACTGAGTGTATACTTTACGTCCATTTGGCCTTTTCAAAATGTAGTAAAATACGCACTTGGATTGTAAATGCACATACGGCTGAAGTGGCGACAGAGACGAAAAAGTACTTTGGTGTCCTCACAAGAAGAAAGTCTCCTGGCTGACGACCACCTATTAAAACTACCTAGAGAAAGGACGAGACTTTTCTACCTCGTTGTTGAAGAAAAAGGAAAGAAAAGCCAAGATTTATTGACTGAAGGATTTATGTGTCTCATAAAGTACGGGCTTGTCGTTAAGGATGGCGTTAATGACCGGAGCCTCTTAACACCGAAGAATACAGCAGCAACGGCTCAACTGGAATCATGCCACACACACACACTCAACTCATGTATGTACGGACTTTGGCCTGTGAAAGAGGATAAAACGTCTTTGAATAAGAGGGCAATGCCGATTTACCACCAACCATCGTGGAGCAAAAACTGTCCTACACCTAAATAACACACGGAGGACGGACAGTGGTCACATGAGGACATGGCAAAGTATTTAAGGAGGAGAAGAGTGATGATAAAAATATACTCGCAAAAATAAATTCCTCCGCGGAGCTACCGCCCAACTGTAAAAAGTTTAGTAACTAGAACGTTGGAACAACGAGTTGACACGATGACCAACAATCTGTCATGTTCTCCTTTGCTACATAGTCCCTCACTCTGCCTTTTCATGTGGAGCAAACATTTTGCTACTGAGAAAGGAGGAGGATCAAGTGATCACAGAAAACATAATATGGAGCAAAATGGAACCGAAAAGCGAATGTTTCGCTTTAAAAGACGAGGACTCCACAATAGTATATTTTCCAATATAAATTCTGCTCATACAGCTGAATGCTTTGTCCAAATGTGAAATATTTTCCTGTGTGCGCCAATACAAGAATCAAGTGACATGTCTGACTGGCAGATGCCCCCGTCCACAATCCCATTTGGCACAAATTACTTCATTCCATGGAAAAGTAAAAGGCGACACGGAACGGTTTCCCGTGAAATGTTTACCTTACTTCTTGAAGCATTAAATGTTTGTTCATTTTTAATTTTAATCACGGAACACGAGCGCAAAAGAACTCCACCTTTCCCGCCTTCCAAAATAATTTATACCTACATAATGCTTGTACGTGGGGTAAACAACCAGGCAATCACCGAGACAGGTTGGTCCACTACTTAAGCACTTGGGTACTCACTTTCCAAGGAAAAGCAAATAAACTAACCGCACCGGTTTTTGGAATCCTTCTTTCGTTCGATTAGGATTACGGTGTACTTGCTGATGATGATTTTTATATTTTTGAAGTAATATCATTTTATGCACGTGATGTGGTTGATTTTTAGCACGGATGGCTCCTGCCTTTTGAGAACGGAAACCAGGATCTCTTGAAAAGTTTCTCTTACACCATCAACAATCCTCCCAGAATTCAGTGCTCCCTTTTTTCCAATCCTGGATAAAAATAGTACGTGATGACCACGCAATTTTATTTGTAACGGGTAGAGCATCAGCTTTAATGCTTTTCCCGTTTTTCTCTCTTTAAATATTAGTATAGTTGTAGGACTTCTTATCCCTCTTTCACTTCTCATATCAATTTTATTCAGATTCGGAAGGAGAAAGAGAATCCCAACAAAAAAAATGGACAAATACCCGTATCTTTCTTATCATTATTATACATACACACATGGGTTCATTTTTTGGTGGAAGGGTAGGTACAGCACAGCCAATTCTTGAGATCGCAAAAATCTCAATCGATACCTTCAAAATTGCTTTTTGAAGAGAAGTGAACAAAACGAAGGGAAGTAAGAATTCTCCATCTTGATTCAAGTTTTCTTCTCACGATTCCTATTTGTTTTTTTTCCTTCCCAGGAACACATCCTTTTTCGATTTGGATTCGCGATTATATTGGCTTCCTTTTGTTCCCCGTCTAATGCTTTAAGAATTGTGGTTTCTCATTGCCCGAAAAAGACTAATAACGCGTACGTTTTTCCGGATAAAAACATAAATATATACACGAAACGTGCGAAGCCTGATCCGATTCTCCTGAATATTAAAACCTGTACGCACACCCACAAGCCAACCAGTTGTGTCCAAAAAACTGTGATCTGGAAAGGGTTTCTCATGAATTACAGAAAAGCCATATCGGGAAGTCTCTCTGACCGCCTCAACTCCAAACAAATTCGTTGCAATTGGACATCCATGCAAAAGAATGGAAACTCAGACCCGCAAACAGGAGAAATGATAGCAAAAAAATGATGCTATCGTGGTTGGCATCAGCTGGAATGAAAATAATACATTTTCAATTGCTTACCTAATGCCATAATACTGGAGTGTGCGAGTTGGTTTGTCTTCAAAATGAAAGAATGAGTTGCGGAAAAACCGCAAGCCTTTTCTCCTTTCCATTCCTTATAATAGTTTGAAAAGCCAACTAAAAAAAACTTCTCTACGCACACTTTCTTCTCTGAAGTTTAACTGGTAATCAACGCCTTTCTGGTATCACTTCTGCTGCCATTACTATATATGGAAATGCTGATAAGATTCCTTTTGTGTCCTTTTGCAAACGAAACCATTACTTCTGGCCAGGAACAGTTTTCTTCCTTAAGTATTTCTTGGTTTTTTTGGAGTTTGGGCGAGAGAAAATGGTGAAGGGTTTACGTTCCTTCTTGAGATGAGATAGGACGATAGATCCACGTAATGAGATGAGCTACACAGTCTCCACACTTATGGTTAGTGTGTGGACCAAGTTATGGAGAAAGCCGCAGCTCTTGCCACGCACATACTCAAGTCCGTCTACATAACCGTTGTTAATTTTACACTCTTGTGGTCGTCACTTTCTCACTCTTACTTTTTCTTTCACTCTTGCGTAATATGAATGAATTGAATATAGGTATACACAGGGTTTTCCTCTTCTGGAATCTATAATAACTTTCTCGCTTGGATAAATATATGGCTTAATATGTGCTTACACAAACTCATAACAAAAGCGTCCGTTTATGCTTGAGGTACTTACGATTTTCCAATTTCTTTGGAAGAAAAAGGAAAGAAGGGGCGTGTGGAAGCTTGACTTCCCCAGTTTCTCCAGAGAAGAGATGAACTAGAGCAAGAAAATGGTACATCCGTCGTTCCTTTGGGAATGACTGGCTAGTTCTTCGTGGGATATGGGCTTACACCTCGACAACAGCTTTTCACTACCATCACCACCATCAACCGCCATAATCATCATCGTCTTCCTTGCTCAACTTTTGGAAGGTATAACGTAATACTTCTCATGATGAATTGGAGGAAGTGCCGAAAACTACTACAAGTTGACTGATACTCTGTTGCACACACACAATCACTGCTCCACTAGATATATTATGAATGAGAGTAAATCCTGAAAAGATGAGGGACATCAGCACCAGCAACTCAAAGGAAAAAAAACAGCTTTCACTCTCCTTCAAACCATATATGCACACATCTGCTCCCTCATTACAAAGAGCCAAGAGCAGTAAGAGTTGTAAAGAAAAGAAGTAAGTCAAGTAATAACTATTTTCCTCTTTTCATTAAACCACCAAAAAAACCCGGAGAACTCGCACACGCAGGACACACAGAAATTAGTAATAAGAAGAAAAAAAGGGGGAATGAGAAACCATCATTTATTTCGACATTTATCGTACACTAACACTTATATTGATGAGATTTTTTTTTTCGTAGTTGAGCTCCAATATTGTGTGGTATTTCGGGACCTCTTTGACTTTTGCAGGAAAAAGAATGTAATGTTATTAGCAGAGAAAGCAGATTATTATTGCTCATTCCAGCTCTTTTCTCAGTTGTTCTTGAGCTGGGAAAAACTGGGATTTTTTAATATGCCAGACAAACTTTTTTTTCTCTCAAGGTGAAATTGTAAGTATGTATATAAAATGCGAAAAGAAAAACCGTTCCTCGCGAGGATCTCCATTTGTGGTAATAAAAATGATCCCATAAAATGCACATTGCTTTCTCTAATTTATTGCTTCCGTTCGTTTTATTAATAACATTCGGTAATGCCAAACAGGTACTTTGGAATTTCCATCTGGTCCCTCACATGCTCCACGAGAAATTGTTAGAAACTCATTTTCTACTATGGAGTCGAGTGAGCATGAATTGGATCATAAAGTAAATAACAATAAGTTCCAAAAAAGTACGAAAATAGAACTAAGAGGGATTATAAGGATACCAATAAGAACTGGATTGTAACTTATGTACTAGTTTAGGACCGTACTGCGCGTGATTTTACATTAAATTAGTAAGAGAAGTTTTTGAAATTATAATTTTTCGTGGTTGAGCAGCATTCTGAAGGCGGTCATGAGCAAAAAGGATTAAATCAGAATGAGTGAACGAGGAGGCGGACTAATTTATATTCATTGATGTTTTGACCTGTCAGATTCACTTTACTGCACAAACTCACTCTGCGTGTAGTGGCTGCCCTTTTTCAAACTGTCATCTCCAGAGTTCATAGAGGTTCGTTCAAATGCCTGTTGCCTATCAAAGCTGAACATAACATGAACCAATAATAAATATTCATACTTCTTCTGATCAAAGAACACGCAAAGTTTCCCCTTTTTGGGTTTGCAAAATTACCTGGCCTAATCATAATTACTGTTGGTTTACGAAATCAGCTTTCATGTGAAATACACCAACTATGTTCTTTACCAGTAATTATAAAAAATTAAGGAGTAGTGTGCTCGTAAAACTCACGAAAATGTCTGGCAAATATTAAAAACACAACTGCTAATTAAATCTTTTTCCGCCCACACAAACTCCTTTTTTAGCCTGAAATGTACACTGGAAAGGTTTTACACATTTCACAACAAATCTTCGGATCAATCACTCAACAATTCCAAAATCCCATTTGATGTGTTGATCAACCATAATTAATTTTGAAAATTGAAAAAAACTAACACAGCTCATTTTGGGCTTAAGCAACGTCAATATATTGCTGACAATAATTCCAAAAAAGGAATGATCACGCTTTATTTTTTCTCTTGACATGATGGCTCGCGGGTAAGACTGTTCCAACAGTGCATACAAATTCAGTTAAAGTTTAAAAAGACTTTTGAAAGAATTATGGACATTATACACATTGAAATGACCTAACAATGAGATAACAACATAAACCAAAAGTAAATCAATTTATCAATCATACCTTTTTACGGCAGTGATATCATTGATTCAAGTATGCGGTCAATGTTCAGCAGACAAGTTGTTTGCTTAAGAAAGAAGATGAAGACAACAAGGAAAGGCGCTTTGGTGCATGTTACACCTCACACCACCTACCTCCTATTTACTTAAAGGAGGATTATACAAAGCTGTTCTCGTGAACTGTAGTAATCATTGAGAAAACCGAAGAAAAGAACTGCACTGAGAGTTCCCTGGTGATCACGTATTGCTCGGTTATCATGCTTTGTTTGAGAATTTTTTGGGCATGTCATAGGATCTTGTCAGCCCAAGGACAGGATAAGAAGCATACAGATTTAATCCATAAAGAATCAAATAAGTGCATCAACTTTTGATCTCATATTTTCTTTTATGAAGTTACTCAACTGTATTAAAACATAATCCGCACTATATTCTTGTAAGATTACAAGAATATAGTTGGCTGGCGCACCTACCTTCTCAATTTTACAGGGATCAACAAGAAACTTATGAGCACGAAAATTATGACATGAATACAGTTCTTAAAAACTGAATTACAGAGTTGTAATGAGATGATGGTATAAAACTACTCATACGTATCAAATTTTTTGTCACAGGAAAAATATAGTGTACAAAATAGACACGATATACTATAGCGTCGGAATATTAATAACATTTATAAAATAGATCAACCACAGAAAAGGAAACTTGACCGATCTCCATTATATCGAAAGCCGCATTAGAAATCCACCGAAGGGAATATCCCAACCAGCTTTTGTTGTTTTGCATGATGCAAAAAAATACGCAACAGTTTTAGTATCCGACAGAACTTCGCCGGAGTGAGTGAACTTAATACCTGTATTGCATGTAATGTTACGTAACTTAATAAAACTCACAACATTTGCAAAAAAAAGTCAAGCTGTGTTTGCATACACCTCTTCATGTAGACTTGACTATATTCATAAATGTATTTGCAA
>JAHZNF010000784.1:0-26225 GCA_027744215.1 Troglopedetes dispersus
TTTATCACCCGCAGCAGCAGAGAAGCCGCACACAACACAACGGCTGTGTACATCAGTGACTTTTTTTATTTTATATTATGTGCTCCTTTTGGTGCACAGACTGCCTGCCGCAGACATTATTATTGTGCCATTATTTGGTGCTTGTGCTATTTATTAACCAATTCCTTTAATAAAAAATGCCGCCTGTAGCGAAGAAAGGGAGAAAAACAATTGAATTGTGTCGTTGTTTGCTCACTTAAAAATTCTAATGTGTTTCCAATTGATTTTCTTTTCTGAATTAATGTGTAGATGCAGACTGAGTAAACTGAGTGGTTTATCATAAATTCCGGGAGCAAAACTCACACACCAAAATACTAGCATCCTCGGAATAGCAGCACCTTTTGTTCATCTATGGAATTACAGATTAGCTGAGATAATTTTTTTTCGCTTTAATTGCGGACTGATTTGGAGCTGTTCTACAACAAAAATCTACCAAGCTGGATAGGCTACCAGAATACCTCCGCGACACCGTGGATTGGTTTATGGGGTAAGTAACTATTTACCATCCTATTTGTATGCAAACTCACAGTTTCGCACTTTTTAAAAATGTTCTCTTGAGACGAAAATATTATAACCATATGAAAAATACATATTTATTTCTTGATATAAACCTTGCTGCCTGTATGCCTCCTTCTCATTTCATATACACATGGTTTGTTGGAGACTAATAAGAAAGAAACCGACGTGATGCTCTGATCTTAAGAAGTGTTGAGCTGAAGAAACCTTTCCTTTGACTTTTCTTTGTCCTTTAATGGGCGTTAATGGTTACGCACTGTCTATCATTGTCAAACCAGAAAAAACTACGTCTATTGCGAAACTTTTTTTGTTGGTTATTGGTTTGACTCACTCTCATCTGTTTGTTTTTGACCACGAGTCAAATCTGGTTCCTGCAGATTGGCTAAGGTGGAACTGCTACATTTCTATGTGACCTTTGCCTTTTCTAATAAAGTAATGACAGCATATATGCATGAGGCTGTGTGTACCATTGTGACTGGCCTGATATCATTTCCTCCATCTTTTCCACAGTCGCCATCTCCATTTTACCATTATGTTCTTCCTGATCGTCGTATCTTCATAATCTGAAGTCATGTTTTTAACGACTTGTCTTGGAGAGAGAACTATCATATAAAAAGTGTATACATGTATGTAATATCTGTGTGTAATATTCTTTTAACTTTCTATCTCGCCACTTTGTTTTGCAGGAAAGCCCGACGCAAAGAGAAAGACTCGGCTACAGGAGCAGCTGTTGGAGTTGGCTGTAGTATATCGGGTAGTCCTGGAGCCAACGAAGAAGGGAAACTATATTTAGAGTCTGCTCTTCTCGAAAGACATCTTAGGGAGACTGATTTGAAACGACTGGTTAAAATGCCAGTTGGACTAGAAGAAAATGAGTGGATGGCGTCTCAGAGTACGTACCACACATTATTATTATTATGATTATTATTATAATTATTACTCGTGTCTTCATCCTTATCTCGTCAATTTCCATCCCAATAAAAAATAAATTTAGAATCGTGTTTTCCTAATGATCATACATAAATATTTCCCAGAAGACTGTCATGATTTAGTCGTAAATTACGAAAACGAAATTATATTAAGGATTTCACGAAGTCCACAAAACTACTTTCACGCAACCCTGCTTCAACCCAAATTCACTAATGATTTGTGTTTTCTCCTAATCCTTTTCCTCCCCGTTTTTGGAAAACTGACTCGAGTGTGTAAGCAAAATCCAGGTGGATTTAAGCAAGCTGGAATGATACTTTCCTTCAGTTGAGGATCAGCTTCCTCCTACTTTCTTAATACAGTGTCGCCGTGATGGTCGATAACTCGTTGAAGTCAGAGTCACAACAGGATTTAACGCTTCATAATGAACAAAAGGAAGTGACAGTTGTTGTGCTTCTTGAGCATCATATTGTTCATTCCTTGAGGAACGGGGATGACGTTATAAGTGTTTTTCATGATGATGAACAAGCAATATTATTGGAAATTTGCCAGCCATGTAGTATCCTAGTACAGCTCAGTATTTAAGAGATTAATTTCCCCTCAAAATTAGTAGACTTATACATTGCAAATACCTTAATTCATGCGAAATTAAGGATGTTGGATTTTTTTTGTTCTTTTTTTGTGCTATGTGTGGCATTTATGTATTTCCTGTTGACTTCCCCACCTCACTAAAAGTACAGAACGAAATGCCTTAGCCTTAGTCTATGATTAATGAAGAGGAAAGGGGAGATGCTATTTTTCGGGATTAGTTGAGAGTTACATGTCGTTCTCCCTGGAGCACTAGCAAATCACCGAGAAAGTCAAGAAGTATTAGAAAAAGATGAAGGAGAGAAGTGGAAGAAAAAAAGAACAACTTTTTTCCTTCTTTTGTGTACAATGTTGTACGTGGGAACAATAGACGGTGTAGTGAAATGGATGACGGTTGTTGATAATGATAAAATGGTAGTTCAATCAATGACTGGGTACATTTGCGTCATCACAGTTTTCTCTTCCCTGTTCAAAAAGTTGAGTTCGGAGAAGCAGATGCCAAAATATGTCGTATTCACTGGTATGGCTTCCCCGCGCATGTTTAGCATTCATGTTATTATTAGTACGTCAACCATTATTGTTGAAAGTCTACTTTTCATAGCGGCGGAGGGAGATCATTAGAGAAAGGAGGGAAGATAGATATTTTATTTTTACTCCTTTTTATTCCACATTCTCCCGAAGAGATTCTTTTTCCCCTCAACTTGTTTTGTCCTGTTGGTGTAATGGCATCCAGGGAGAATTGAAGGTAATGACGTGAAGACGACTGTGTATAACTCTGTTTTGCAACGCTCCTTCCCCTCGCGTCACGTAAACATAGCCACACGTTTTGTGTGCAAAAGGTTGGGTGTGAAAAGGAGAAGGAATGTGTTTTGGTGGCACCTTTGTGAATTTAATGATGACAGCAGGAATATTGAATGGGGCATGGCATAATAATGTTCTGATGATTGTCTCCGCGTCAGTGTTCCTCTTTCCGCTGAAGATATATAATTCTCTTCTCTCTTGTTTCATTTCTTCAACAGCAATCGCACTGTTCGAGCATGTGAATCTGATATACGGAACTATTTCAGAATTCTGTACCTCCACCACCTGCCCTGATATGACTGGCCCGGGTATGAGGTAAGTCTGCACCAACTTAAGTTACGACAAATTTATTACCCCACAGCGCTCAGTTAAGTACATCGGCTCAACCTCGCATGGCTTCCCCGGCCAGATACGAAAACACTGAGCGAATCAGAGAATGTCATGTGTATAAATGTGTTTCGGTAATTCTTCGATTTCAGAACGTACCTATGGTTTGATGAGAAAGGAAAGAAGGTAAAAGTAGCCGCTCCGCAGTATGTCGATTACGTGATGACGTTTATTCAGAAAACTATTAACGACGAAAGCGTTTTCCCAACCAAGTCTGGTAAGTTATATGTATTAGGATTCATTAGAAATGTAACGATTTTCTGCTTTTCCACAAAATTGATTCCTTCTCTCTCTTTCTTTCTGACTCTGACACACACACATGTTCTCTCTGCCGGTATGTCTGTGGCAAATAAAGAGAGAGAGGAACATTTACTTGTCGAGTGGATCATTATGACAAATGGAATGATATATAATATGTTTTTGTCTGTGTCATTTCCAGCAAACGTGTTTCCCTCGTCATTCAAGCCTATTGTGAAGAAGATATGTCGATTAATGTTCCATGTAATTGCCCATGTATATCATAGTCATTTTAGGGAGGTGGTCCTCCTAATCCTTCATGCACACCTGAACTGTGTCTTTGCGCATTTTACGATCTTCAATGAAACCTTCCAATTAGTAGAAGACAAGGAGACGGATATCTTACAGGTAAGAACGCCACCAAACAGTTATTTCAGGACGGACTAATTGGTTACTGAGACAATAACTGACCTTATCTCGAATGTCGAGTAATGTGAGCTGACTTTAGTGAGTTTGAGTTGTTTCATTTTTTTTTTGTTTTTATGTAGGATCTGTCGTTGGCGATGAAACTGACTACGAGCAATGATCCGATGGAAGATGACCCGATGAGTGACTCTAATAAGGAAAATATCATTACCAAGCAATCTTCTTCGCAAGTTCCATTTACAGCAGAAACTGATCCTCATAATAACGTGACATCGTCGTCCGATTGTAAATCATCTTCACCATCGTCATCATCTTCAGAAAATACCCTCGCAATGAAGCAGACCGCCTTAGTCAGCAACACAGCAACCAGTTCCGAATCATAAACTAATATTAAAACTATATAATACAAGAAATATATAATTATCTATATTACATAAAATATCTATATCTATATATACAAATGAATTTAAAAAGTATAACTACCTGTGTCTCCAGTCTGTATTACAAAAAAACATGAAAGCCCATCACTACCATTATTTTATTTGAAGCATGTATGTCCTCTCGTGCTGAGTAGTTTCACTCTTTATAATGCCCTATTATATTTTTTGTACAGGATAATATTCGAGTCATTGTCAGGATGAATATTATTAATTAATATGCAGCCACCTTCATATTAATTGCATAATAATTTTTATTTGGTCTTAACTGTATGCGTAATATTTTAGACGAACACTTTGTCATGCTTAATAAGTATTTATCTCTTAACTACAGTTGCATTTTTTTAGACGAGCAAAACTGATTTTTTTTTCTTTGTCCGTTTTAGTTACTTCTCTGTAATGTGGCCTGAACAGCCGAACTACACTTTTTTGTATGCTTCGCCCTTACGTATATAAATTAATAATGAGTGCTAGTTAAAGAAGAAGAAAAAAATTATGGAAAAGCTGTGAAAAAATAGTCGTTACAATGGAAATGGTAAAAATGAATTACATGAGAAATATATGTGTACCTGAGAGCTGACATCAAAAAAATTATAACGAATACTACTGCAGTGTGCAAGTTTTATTTTTTTTGGACGCTCGAGCACGTTATTCTGTTTTCAGTCATTTCCACGAGTCTCTTGAAGAAAACATATGTAGGATTGATTAATAAAGTACGTAAATATTTCCTTTTCTTCTCTCTTCTCTCTTATTCTTCACATCTTCTTCAACTCTTTTATTATCTGCACGACAATTTTATTCATCCCCATCATGTCGCATCGTCAATTTTCGTCCAAATTGAAGCGGTATAACCAACTCGTTCAATAAAAGCAAAAGTTCGCAGAAATGGTAGTAATTAAATCTCGATTTTGGAGGCACGACATTCCAGTTCACGAAATTCATATGAGTGCGCCTCCACAAATTACCAATCATATTGTAACATCATTTACATCATCACTCATTCGTGGAAAACTTTGCTGATAATTCGTGGACGCCGAATAGATTCCAGCTTCATCCTTGAATGCACGAGTGCCCACACACATGTATGTAGTATGTACATATATGCAATTGTATTTATTCTCTGGAATAAAATCTGAGGAGGCAGCAGATGCTTCGCGATAACCATACATATCCTACAAATTGCTTGACATTTAAATGGAGCCAGAAGTTCCATTATTATAGAGTTGGTGTTGGAGACATAACACGTTGACATTTCTCCATAACCCAAGGAAATTTTTGGTTCAATAAGAGGGCTCAATTAACGGTTCACATGGTTCTGATGTGAAACTTTATAAAAAAAAGAGTCGCAAAGATGCATACCATTTAATGCGGTGCAAGGTATTTCAATTGACTTGAAACTGCGAAATAAATTGTGTAAAGGAGTTTCAGGATTTGATGATGTAATAATCAAGAATTTTAATTTATTATTATCACCATTGTCAATGATTGTGGAGATAGTAATAATATTTCTTTTTTGATATTCAATAAGAACTCCAAATCTATTTGGAAACAGATAAATACTTTCATTTCAAAGGTACATTAATAATACACACAAACATACCATTTAATACTGCCACCTTGTAAAAGCATGAATAAACTCTAACAATTTGTGTAGCACATACTCGGGACATTGTTTTTATTAGCGAATTCGAACAACTATTATTCTTTTGGATTCTAGACCTCCATGAAGCACCTGATCACCTAAACTAAAGTAATCGTTTTGCATGATCACAGAAAATGCTGTCAAAAGATGGTTTACAGATCAAGTTTGTGATACATAAAATGTTTAACTCATTCTTACGTTCTACAAAAAACATACAAGTTTCAACCATGACTGAGAACGTTCGTGAGCAGTCTTCTTGAACAATTAGTTGATTTGAATATAACAAAACTCAAATATACCTTTTTGTAATACTTGTAGTAGTATTTAGAGTATCAAACAATCAACCCTCAATTCCATTGAAACAATTTTTAATTTTTTTTTACAATTTTTAAAAATGCAATTCCCGGCAGGTTTTGTACAATGTATATTATTATAATGATAATTTGGTACGTAAGCCAAAATTGTACGTTCATGCTCAGATAGACAGAACAATAAATAATTACACAGGTAAAATTAAGTACATAAGGTTTATCGGAAACATTAGTGTAAATTCCAAGAATAGTCAATGAGACAGGCGCAGTATACATTCTAAAATTCGAGTATTCAATTACCATTCATTTTGAAATAGTTGCATACGTACAGCTAAGTGAAAGCATTATCCAGACCTTTGAAATTAATATTAAATGAATGGAGAACTAATTTACTTGCCAATATATATTATCAAAACACAATGTATCATCACTTTCAACATTATTATAAATAAAAATTAATTAATTAATATATACAATTCCTGAAGTAATTTATATCTTGCAGGACGGGTAACCTTCATTGATGATGAATACATATATACACATATTTTTTTTAGTTTTTTTTTTGTTTGCAGGAAAGATTCAAGTAACACGTTTAACAGGTTAAATAAATCAATATAATAAATGTTATTTACAAATTTGGTCACAAAATGAGGTTCAGGTATTAAAAATTATACAATAGCTTATGAAGCTTCAATAGCAGTTTTTGAGTAACTTCAAGTAGAAAACCATGTTGATTACTGAACGTTCGATATGCACAATGTAGGGGTCCATTTAACCCTATTTTTGAATTAATTGACAGTCATCAGACACATTACGAAATACAATTTCAATTCTATAGACAAGCAGAAACATCAGATCGAAAGGAAACCAAAACAAATGCAAATAACAGCATCACCGGAATAATTTTTTTATAGAATGGTTTGTATCTGCAATTAATAGCGTTTGGTCAGTAAACTCGCAAATTTTCAGTTGCTTCGGTAAACTGTATTTTTTCCTTGTTTGTAATTTAATTACTCAATCATAGTAATAATGTATAGTACCTGTTTTTATTAGTAATCTCATGAAAAACTCAACTAACTAAGCTCAAGGATTGTACAACGCTTTTTCACTGATGATATGAATGAGCTAAAAGTACACAAAAAACACAAAAAAAACACACATTGGTGCACATTGATAATAATGCTTATAATATTTAGTGAATGATTTTGTATTGTTGTAATCTTTCTTCTTAAAAAAAATTCCAGTAAAGTGGCTAAAACCGACTACATATTCTTACATTTTAAAATTTTCCCTCCACGCCACAACCAAGTTTCTTTTGAAAGGAAATCTACATTTATCATCCGCGAGATCATGAACTTTATTATAAACAACATGGTCACACGAACTTTTAAAAACTTTGAAGCATAATAGAACCTTATTGATATATTTTAGCTGATGTCAGTATGAACAGTTTTACATAATATATTTAAGAACATGCAATATCCTTCATAATTTTAACTGCAGTTTATGTGCAGTGTTCTACATTATTAATTAAGATTTTCATAGTTCCAAGCAAGAGCTTCGCGAGATCCGCAATAATGTCATTAATTTGTTAAATACTAAATCCTATAACACTACATTAATCTTCTCTAAAAACTACAATCACGTGTAGGGTGCGTGCGAATTGTGTAAGCCTTAGTCAGTAAAATGATACATATTGTGTAGTTGCAGGTACACCGATTTTTTATTACTGTGCTGACCCAGTTAGTGCAATGTACTTTGAAATTTTAAGAATAGTGCGGTAAACGCCGTGATGATCCATAAATATCTCTCTCACTCTTTGTGTCGCGGTCTTATAGGAAACAGGTAAAATTGTTTTTATAGAACTGACTGTAAATTTCGAGTATCTAAATTAAGCTAATGAAGTTCGCGTGCACAGTGATAGATAAAGTACATCATAACTGGGTGTGTCAAACGAGTAACCGTAGACAATAGAGAAACCGAGTTGAAAACAACTTTTAATGCTATTTCCTTGTTAGATTGGTGAGATTGACTTAATCATGTGAGAATAATATGCAGCTTCACTCTTACGTAAGAAATTCCCACGATTCCGCACATTTCATAAAATGAATTTAGAAGTAAGCACGTCATAGTCGGCTTGGAAATTTGCGACAAAAAAGTAATTTAAGCTTCAGAATCCTTCCAAAATGCATTAAAATTTGTAACTTTTTGGGAGAACGTCTTTAGAAAAGTTTTCTTTTATATCCGACGAGTTGAAATAAGACTTAGAATAATACTTAACGATAAGAAATAGAATTAGCAAAATGCTAAGGAGGAGGACTTACCCAACCAACTGAGTACACCATAATTTAAATTGACAATTATACAAAGCAAATTTTACACTGCCTGAAATTAATTTTCTCCTTAGCATTTTATAGTTTTTCTTAAAATGCTACTTGGAAAAATGTAGCAAAGCCTGGAATGGTCTCCGCTTCTGGGGAATATTTCAAGAGATGCCAACGGGAATATTTTATCAGCACCATATACTTGCGGTAATAAAATGTTTGTATCAATGCAGTATTAGAGTTTATATCACAATCATATTTTTCACAAACTTAAGCACAAGTATGAGATCACAAAATTGGTTTCGTGACTTTATATCTCGTAACAAGAGAAGATTATTTCCAGAAAAAAAATAAAGAGTTTCGAACCACAAAGGTTTCAAAGATGCTCTTAAAACTAAAACAAACCATCCAGAATGGAAATCCATAATATGTAACTTTCTCTTCTAACATATAACATAGATACATAAATTCTAAGTTCTAAGCAATAAATATAATGAAACACACTTGTCAATAATACATCAGATGACTCAAGTTACAATAAATACATTGACTTAATAATGTTAGAAGTTAATGTTGAGGTTAGTATACACGAAGAAACCCAAGCAAATTTCATTCCTTTCGGAGTCAGCGGCATCGAGCAGTTTCCGATAATTTACTCATCAAGCTCTTCATAATCAAGGCTGTCCTCCTGCTCCTGTTCAGCGTCAGCACTGACGATCCTAAACGTTTCGAGAAACTCATTCAAGTCAATCTTCCCATCCTTGTTCATATCCATGCTTTTAGCCATTTCCAATTTCTGCTGCTCGGGAATTGAAGATCCAAGATGTGTCCCGAGGAGGTCACACGCCTCAGCAAATTCCTCCATGGAAATGTACCCTGCATAATCCAAACAAAGTTGGATGAGTAGTGTTCGACATCTTTCCAGCATTAAGCACGAGCACGTCATGTGTCCCCAAATTATAAATATTATATCAAATCTATCGAGTTACATCCATCCTCAAGAGACCAATACATTACCTGAATTATCCTTGTCTATTATACGGAAAATAGTTTCAAGACTGGATTTGTTCCGATATAAAACTTCAGCAACGGTGACGTCAACCTGCAGTGATTTAAAAAAAATGAAAGTGAAGAAAAAAGTATAAGTAGGTTTGCATCGCGTTACATGGATGAAAATGCCTGGAGATGTTTTTTATACTTTATGTATGGTTTTCTATACATATAAGCGTATTCATAAGGACACTATTATCAACTCAAAGCTATACAAACACGGTGTGCTTTATTTCAAAAACACTTTCTATCTTATCTCTTAATCCGGCAGAGCATCTGGAGAAAATTTTCCCTTCGTCTCCTCTCACTTTCATTTTTCTCCCTTCTTTAGCAAGATATTTGTGCAAGGAAAATGGGATTTAAAGCGAGAACCCGAGAGGGAAAATTCAAGGTAAATATCTTTGAAGGTGAAGAGCCCACCTCAGAGTCTCCAGGAGTCTCTTCCTGGAACGTGGTTTGATACTTCACTAAGCCAGTCGATGAATCCAGATCGGCAAGCCTGGGACGAAGGAGCCTCCAGGGCAACTTGAGATCTGTGCCTTCCTCCAACGCTACACACCACTCACACACACTGATAAGACCTACATAAAGTCACATGAACAAGGAAAGCACAGTGTCAACATAATTTGTATAGATTTTCCCGTGCAAAATATGTTTTACAGGATTCACTCATAACTATCTCCATACTAGATATAGGTCCTGCCACCGACAAGAGAAGTGAAAAAAAACTTTCTCGTTGTACTTTGCAGTGTTATGACATGGCTTATCAAAACTTTTTTTATTTTCTTCGAGCGAGCGAGCACGGAAAAAGTGTACAGGTAGATACACTTGAAAAAGCGATCAGGGGTTTAAATATAAGAGGCGAATGGTTTTTCCCGATTAGCACGCTGAGATATATGTTGGTGAAATATATGAATGTATAAAGTTTTACCTTTAGCGTCAGTATCGTAGCTGTTAAAAGTTTGGGAAAGTGCCTCTTGTCGCTCACGAATGCGGGTGCGGAGCTCCCGCAACGCGGAGGACTCGACGAGACCCACTCGTTGACGAATTGTCATGGATCTGAGTTTCGGAGTTGCAGCATTAAATTGAACAAAGTATGGTTCGACAGGTTCTGTAGGACCACCAATTAATCTCACGTACGCTCCTTTGTTCGATCCTTCCTCGTAGTAATTGGACGCGGAGAATACTGTCAAACACTGCGAAACAAAATACACGAAAAAAAAATGAAAGTCGGCCATGAATTCTCATATGTGTGTGGTCACGTCAAGAAGAGAAACAAGTCAATCTATGTCTCAGCATTTTTTTTATATAAAAAGAGACATCTGTTCAATGGCCATGTTCGAATACGAAAACCCAAACGAGAGAAGTTTTGTGTTATGCAAGTTGCAACGAAACGTGATCATTCATAATTTGCTGGATACTATGCATCAATAATTATTTTGAGCAAATGCTAAAATTATTTCGACTCTACCATTTGCAAATGGTTCCTAAATTACCACTTGCAACGAACAACAAATCCATATTGTTGGAGTAAATGCTACAATATATAATTTCTCAGGAATTTGATATTAAAACTAGTGGTCCCCAAACCGTTACGTAATAACGGTTAATTTTAAATACAATTTTTGACATTTAACTAGAATCTGAATTGAGGATTCAGTTCTCCGTACAATTCCCTTTTGAGCAATACAACCCCCTCATGACTCGGTATCCGTCGTTCAGAACGTTACATATAGACATGATTAATACTCAGAAAATTGAATTTTTGAAAATATCAGCTAACATTTGACATTTGAGCGAAAACAAAACCAGATCAGTAAATTTACGAAAAGTCTCTTTCTAATGACATAAATCCTTCATATGTGTACGATATATTGTTCAAAAGTTTTTGGCTGGACAACACTGAGCATAAACGATATAGATATCCTGAAAGGTTAGTTAAAATAATACGGACTGCTAATAATAATAACTGCTGAGTCAGTGTTTTATGCAAGTCGAAAACCTTTTTGTGAGCTGTGTGGTTGATTTTTTCTGCAAAGTTTATTTATGATGATCACTAACGAATTGAAAGTCGTTCGGAGCACTCCTCATTATTTTGTCATGTTGAACTGGAATAAAAAACACCCCGATACGGTGACGCATTGAAATTAATAAATGAATCAACAGATCATTCTAAAAGCCATGATAAAAAATTGGTTGCCTGTTGGAGGGCCTGATATTATAACGAAGTCTCCGTCGGGATATAGTATACATTGCTCGAGGAAATTTCCTTGTGAATACTGAAATGTTTGATAAATCTGTTGAACTTTCCAATTCTGTCACCTCACCAGGTTTTTTTTGTAAGATTAGCGCAAATGTCGCCTCGATCTCCATTTCCTATATTTTTTTGGAGGATTTGCAAAAAAAACCATTTCACTAGTTCATCATTCATCATTTTACTTCCGTGTTCTCTTTTGTAAGAGGATTCTGTGTTACTTGTTAATTTCTCGCGTCGTTGCTCCAAGTTCGAAAAGCATTTCAATAGGAATACTAATCTCATTAAGTAAATTATCCGGTGCTTACAGAAACGTAGATGAATGTAATAACATTGGTTCATATTCATATCACTACAAACGTTTTGTATAAATGCTCTGATCAACAGGGCGTTTGCGTATTGCGCAATACGAGACTCGTAGGAATCGTTCTCCATCTCTCTCAAATATAGGTCATATAATTTCTTACAAATTGCTATAATTCCTATTCAATTCTCGTAATGAGAAAAGTCTTCCGGCATTGCGTACTCTGCATATTTTATTTGGAAATGGATCATGATGAAATGAATCATTTATCCTTTATCTTTTATCCGATCCGGAAATGTTGAGTAACTCGTTCTACCATAACTACCATCTATTTTCAGCAACGCTGGTTCTGTTGCAATATGCCAGTCTAGCGTGAGGATGTTGGCGTTTGCATATAGTATTTTTTAAATCGCTACAAATTGTGTAACCAGAGTGAATTTTTCAATGCAGATTGTGCTCCAAATGTGAACAAATCCTAATGGGGTCCATCAGAGCTTTCATAATCTGTGATTTTAATGACTACATTGGTTCTTGACAATTCTGGTTTAGGTTTGAAGCACATTGAGTCAATGGTTCATAAAAACCCGGGAGATAGTTTAAGCACGTTTAAGTACATGGCAGTCAGCTTAATAAAATTCCGGAAAATATTTTAAGTTGAGACAAGTTTAAATACATAAATAAATTCCATATTTTGTCTTTGTAACATAATACAGCTGCATTGAATTTCATTACTCTCGTTTAAAGCCATCATTAAAGTATACAAATGAAATATTTTTAGAATCGGTTAAAACAGTTTACACGTTCACTATATTTACATGTTCCTATAATTACATTGAGAATTTTTATTTTTGGCTCAATGATTGGTGTTGTTTGTTCGATACCGTCTACAGCAAGTGCTACTTGGTTTACTTATGATGTTCTGAGGTGTGATACATATTATTCCAGGTGCTACACAAAGGAAGCTGCAGTAAAATCATTTTGTAAGTGTTGATAGCTCTTAAGCACGTCCTTCATGACTACTAATACAAAGGGAAAATTGGAAGAGATCGTTCAAAGTTGACTTAGAATATGAGCCTCTACGTAATTTTTTAAATCAAATTATGCTCAGTCTCACGTGTCGATGAATCTGTTTCAGTCAGCTTCATTTAGGAATATGTGGACTCGTATCGTCGCTATATTTCTTTGTCAGAGTAGTATCTATCCACGAACTACAAAATTAAGTGGATGAACAAACTAAAAATTGACACTAGTTTTTTTACCAACGGAAACGGAAAAGAAAGCCGGAGAAAAGAGAAATCAGACGTGTGTAAAAACGAAACAGTCTTTTCACAGTTGTAAATCCAAAGCATACATAACTGTACGCAGCATCAGCATCCTACTCACACGTAGTTATATATGCGCATTGTTTTCGTCTTTCTGATAAATGCACCTACGTTGTAAGAAATTCGACCTTGTTTTCCAAAAAGTCAGTATCTTCAATTTTAGCGTGCTTCAAGTACATGCAATTTTGGAAGTCCATTAAAATATGAGTTTAAGAGCATCCTTAAAAAGAGCGAACGAGAAAGGTTTCGATCGCTCATGAATATATTTAAGCCAATTACAATCCTCTCATATTAGGAAGGAGCAGACAAAAGGCAACTAAACATGTTATTATACTTTTCCAGGATGAAACTGACTACATGAAAATCTTTCGTTTTTTTCTGTTGAAAATAACCTGAGATATATTTAGAAAGTGGGGGTATGTGTGTGTATTCAACTCCAGGAGATCTCTTTCTGTGTGCTCCAATTTGAAGGCATTACCTTTTTTGGAAATGCTTAGTTAATATTTTCACTGGAGCATTGGATATGGATATAGACAGGCACAAATTGCTGGTTTCTTTTGTTTGTGGAATAGGTCTTTGTATTTCAATTTCATCCTTGCTCTTGTACATCATTAGGTATTTCCCTCTGAATCCAATTTGCAATTCATCATTTCGTGAAAGATGATCATTTGCGTTTTCAACGTTTCCGAATAAAAAGCGTTACGACCATTAGGCATGTAGAACACAAACGAGGGCAATCCGTCATTTTCCCTGCAATGCTTCATATTGTTCACCTAAATATTATCTAAATATGGTTTGTAATCATGCAGAAACGCCCAGAAGGCAGGCAGCGGTTTGTCCCTGGAGAAAATAACAGTATTACTACTATTACTTATTCTGAAGATAAGCGCCTTTTGTGGAACATTCTGAAAATGGAGAACCAAAATTCACTGGAAAGCACCACTTACTAATCCACAATGTAAATTCAGAAGCAATGAGGATCCCATTTTAAGACAAAACGGAACTTTTATTTTTACATTACTGGCATATTACAAATATCGACAAAATTTGCTCTATTAAAATTGGACAAGGATGCATAAAGCCATAAAGTCAATGAGAGGATAATAAAATATAAATTTATTCAGAGATAAAATTGAAAAATTCTTGAAACGCGTTATAGTGTTTTCTTTTGTAAAATAAAATTTTAGAAAATTGCAGTTCATTTCGTGTCGATGTACTAAAAGAGTTAAAAATGATTCCCTTATTACAGAACAGAAGGCGAAATTTGAAGTTTAAAGCTCGTTACCTTTGAAATATGTGTGGAACGCACAAGGCTTACCTACAGTGCATGAGTGATCTAATTTTGTAAATAGGATATATTGTAACTTAAAGACTTTGAAAGTACTCTTTCAAGTAAGAGTCTACAGATGATGAACAATTTACCCAATATGTTGTTCAATTCCCCAGCTGCAGCTGTATGAATACCATACATGTAATAACACATTTTCTAATCACGCCATTGAAAAATGACATCCAAAATCGGATTGCCGTGTCATGGTTATTAAACTAGTGCATGATAAGTATTTAACCGATGTCTGCTCAACAATTTTCGACGAAATGGATAATTTGCAGTCGCATTGATGAACTCCATTATAATAGTTTTTAAACGAGCTTTTAAAATCATAAACCTAGCTCAATATTTTTTACTCACCTGCTTCCACTCGCTTCCACTATGTGATGAGGAGTATAATTCAGAGAGTTGAATAACCCGGCCATCTGCATCCATAGTTTCCAAAACAGGCGGTCGGAGAATCGACACATACTGGAAATAGTAACAACGTAGAATGACGACCAATTAATTCAGCGAAATGCTAAAAATATATTTTCATAACTTTTCATTTCGAATGGCTGTTGCGAAAATAGCTGAAAACTTACAAATGTGTATGAAAATGCAATTGGATTGATAACTGAAACCATAAAGGATTACCTTGTGTCGATCAATATCTGCAATAAGTCTCAGATCCGTGTGCTCGGAGACGCCACCGTGAACAACCAAAACCCGTCCGTCAATGATTGTTCCCAAAGGTAAGCAACGGTATACTTGGTCTATGAGAGTTAGCAACCTTCCGGAAAATACCTGAAAGCAAAAAAACAACAGTAAAGATGACTAATAAACTATGAAGCTTCATAAGTAAGTAGCCAGGAAACCGACTTAGGAATTAAAGCTTCCAACCAGTAAAGATCCTTAAAATAGAAAAAAAACGACCTTTTCATGTTATTTCCTTCCTCAATTCTGCTCCACCACATTCTATTTCCCATCATCAATGCTGTAATTCCATTTTTTCCTTTTGCTGCGCAGAAAAGCAACTTAAAAACGCATGCAGTAATCCTTTTCTATTTTCCCCTGCCTACTTCTCAGCTTAATTTTCTTATGAAAGCACTCTCTCTGTGCAGAGTTCCGGGCACAATTTAGTCAGACAAGCGTAATGGAAACATTGCAAACCGCTCTTCTCTCAAATGATTGCATGAGACATGCTCAAACTCACTAATTTACTGTCTTTATTTCCTTACTGCTGTACGCAAAGTGGTTTAAAATTTTCACGTGATCTTTCTGGCTTCACATTCGAGGTGTGACATAGACATTATGAAATACATCGAGAAAATGTAAACTGATATACATAAATTGGATGCAATGTTACAATTCTCGAAACTGAGAAAATTGAATTTTTCCGGAACAGCAAGCTTACTGTAACTTGATTTGTAATTTTATATTTGTCTGCGCTTTATTGTCTGAATCAATCAACGTGAAATAAAAATGTATAGGTACACCTACTATACCCCACAATAATGTGGTATGGGAATTGAGTCTGCATTAAAAACTGCAATAATATGTTAAGCTTACTGTTAAGTCACCCTCAACAACATATCCAACCTGTTTCTAGAAGAATTCGTGGCTTTTATTTTACTAACAAAGCTTGTCATGTTTTTCTGTTGATCCTTGTCGATTACCAAAGCATTAGCAAAATAATTATGAAGCGCAAACTTGGATGTTTCGGAATGCAGATGACAATGATTTTTATGGGCAGTTTAGAGTTGCATGGCTTTGCTATAAGTTACAATTAGTTTGCAAAATGAAGTATTGTCAAATGTCAAAAACAACAGAGTATAAAAATTTGTAGTCAATTTTAGTTGCAATGTACCATTTACTACCGTAGGTGTCGGATTTCAAGAAATTTACAGAGTAATGATGAGCCAGGAGCTTTCCATATTTTTTTCCATATTTTTTTCCAAGACTAGTTATATCGAATTTTCATATTGTCAATTTTCATCTCATCCTGACCGGCATGCATCATTAATTATTTTATTCCACAGTAGGACCCGTTCACACACGTTTTGAAAGGTGTCTTATGCCAAAATAATTCATCTAAAATTCAAGAATTCAGTAAAAAATGGTATTTGAACGTGAATTCGAAGACGAAGAGTATGTGAATTTTGTATTAAATACTTAAGTTTTTTATAAATACATACCCCCACAACCGCACAAATATAGATAGTAAGCAGAGGCTTTATAAATTAACTTTTTCACGACATTTCCCAATATTCTCTTTCATTTTGTGGAGTTATCACAAAGTCACAATTACATTTTACTGCTAAATACTTCTCTGCTCTTTCGATTTCTTTTTCAGTTTTACAGGAAAATTGGACAGTAAACTAACTTTACTTCGGTAATCACCTGCCGGCCAGTTATGACCTTTCACATTCTTTGGTTCGTGAGCCACTATATATAACTTTTGGTACCTTCTTCCAATTTGAATCTGACTGTCGGGTAATACTTTCATCAGAGAAATGTGATAAATGTGATGAGTGCAAGTTTAGGGCTTCGGAATTACATCCAGGTAATTGACTGAACATACAACAACGAGAGTCGTAAAAGCAACTGCTTCGGTCTCCAGGAAAACATATTTTGGCGAGTCGATCATAACGTATTCGCAAAATATCTTTTCTGGAAACAAGATTGGCAAGTGACATTTTGGGAAAGAAATGCTATTACGAGAAACAATCTGCCCTCGGGATTGAGAAAGTTGGAGGAAGTCTGAGACGCCGATGTCAGTGATGTTCTTCAAATTTAGTCATGTTAAGCCCGTGGTAACACTTCGTTGATTCCTGTCTAAGCAAAAGCTATGTCCTACAGTATTTATTATTTTAATGCTGAAACCTTGGGGTTTGTCCTGCTTCGTAATCTAAGCTTAAACTTATTTTACAAAATGTGCCTCTGAAAATTCCTCAATTAAGTCTCATAACCAGGATTATTTTTGAAAATGGTACTGTAATAGACGGAATACGACGACAAATGAAGTTGAATGCCAGTCAAGAAATAGTTTTGCGTTATTTACTGACACAATTACATAACTCCATTCACTATACACTTCCTATCCGAAGTACTTTTTGCAATGCTGTGACCGCTACAATTCGGTGAACAAATTCTGTTCAATCGTTCTGTGCTAACATGAGTTCGAGACTTTGAGCCCCGTAACTTTCTTAAAAACTTGTCTCTGATTTAAGGGGCGTCACTTGTATGACCTGGGCAGGAATAGGTCTAATTAATTGCATAAAAAATCAAATAAACTTGTAATAGTACAAATGCAGTAGAACATCTATCTCTATCGTCTGCTCTGGAGGAACGGAGCCTAATATTTGAATGTTTGGTAGTGCCACAAACGCTGTATTCGTTTCACGTTCACGTGCATCACCTGTAAATATTTCACTTTTTGCTTGTTTGTGATGACGTAAAAGTATAAATTTAGTTAATGTTTATCTCACGTCCAGTCATAAATCATACAAACATTTCACTGATGCATTCAAGCGTATTATTCAGAGGACGTTATGCAATGCAGGATTTGGTATCTGCAAGCCTGCAACAGTAAACGCTGCTCATTGGAAGGGAGGCAACCACAAATGAAATGTGAGCAAAAACAATTGTAGGGCGCGCTGGAAGTAATAAGCATTATTAATACCAGGTCAGAGGGTGAACCGAGCATTAATATATTTTCCAAATTGATAATAATCATCAGTCGCTACAGCAAGAGTATGAGGTTCGCTGCGTTGAAAGCATATGCGCTTCATTTTTGTTTGGGGTGGAATGGGACGCTCCATTTCCTTGCTGTTTTTTGTAGTATTTTTTTTTATCGCAAGAGCTACTTTATCATTTCAAATAAGTGCTTCTTGTATCGCACGAGGGAATGGATGATGACTACGAAAACGAGAGATGTTCATGAGTCATAATAGCGTTACTCATGCGCACATTTATGGCAGAAGGTATAAATAAGGATAAAACGTAATACCAAAGTGGATGGAGATGAATAGGTGAGGTGTAAATATAAATGATTGTTAATGGGCGCGTAAATCATCTCCACAAGTGGAAACCACTATCGTCGCCCACAAAATTTATTGGTACTGGAGGCACTAGCGCACATATTTTTTTTTCTCCTCCATTTTCAACCTTGGCATTTTCTTCTACCTCTCTAATACATTATTTTTCTCACTTAAAGTTCTTTTCCCCAAACTTAATTGTGGGCATTTCTCAGGACTGAGAAAGAAAGTGGTTGTGAAAAATGGGAAAGAACTTTCCTCTTAACTCCGTAATATTAAATAATTTAGATGCAAATAAACCCATATGTAAACTCTAATGAAGGCATTTTTCACAAACTTGCGCATGCAGCACGTTACATTTTCTGTAACATCATTTTCCAAACAATTTTTTCACATACTTAAAATGAGGAAAATTTCATGGAAAATGGACGGAAGATGTGGGCGCGAAAAGGAATAACCCGTTTTTTCTCACTTAATGAAAAGTTTACTTTCTTCATAGACGAGACGGAAAAAACGGAAACGTAGTAAATGAGCCACATACAGACAATACAGAGGAGAGTTCCGAACATCTCTCCCATTTAAAACGGCATCAGCGTTCCTATGAGAAAAAGGAAATGTAGTCCTCTTTTTGTACATAAAATAATATGCCACATGCGCATATGCATGGCAAACGAGAACAGGAAAAACACTTTGACAAGTTTTCCCTCTAATAGAATTCCCTTTTTTTCAGTTTCTCCTGTTATCAAGTGATTCCGTGTAACCACACATCCCAAAAAGTCATCTTCTTTGCCGGGAGCCGGTAAAGTGTGTGTATTTGAACGTGTGGTGTGCTGTTGTTGTGGATTGTCATGGTGTAAAATTGCAGATTAAACCCACATTTTATGACTTTTCACATGCACTCGTCTTCTGTCACTCTCACACAAAAGTTTTCGCAGATCCGTCCCTTTCCCTTATATGCACACTCCCCTGCAGGGAGCCAAACATATTGAGGGTAAACTTTGAAGGAGAAGTGATGAAGTTTTTTAATGAGGATTTTTCAAAAAGGAAATTAAAATAGGTTGTGTCCACTTTTTGTTTTTTTTAAAGACACCTCGCTCCTTGCGATGCTCCTTGGCGCTTATATTGACTGACAAGATATACGTGTAGCAATGTACGTTTAGTAATAATAATAGATACATAAATTTAAATGTACTGTGGATTCTGTAAGCCCATACTGAAATTTGTTAATTGGGGTCAACCACCTTTTTAGCAAAGTGATCGGCGTGAAGAGCTTGATATTATTTTTATGTGAAGCTTGGGAAGTATTCCAATTTTCAATCATAAAACAAGCCAACTGCAAACGAATGTGATTCATGTAAGGTGCATTATTAAAACGCGGCACGTCGTCGTTGTCACAGTTTTATACACTTTTTTACGTATCCCGCGCAGCAGAATAAAAATGAAGTGGCTGGAAAAAAGGGCACTCTGGAAAAGTGAAATTACGGTGCGCTCAATAACTTGCTTTTCTTTGCAGTTTACGATGCAGAGAAACTGGAACTGCAACAAAAAGGTTTACGACGAGTGGGCTAAGCTTCACGATAAAGTTTCAGGCGAACCATTTTATGATATGTAAAATTGAATTTGCACAACTGCCTATTTCAATACACTTGTCGGAAGGTTTGATGGCGCCCTGGTGATCATAAAATTAAGGGTCCGTTGCAAAATAAAAAGAAATTTTATTTCGCGGAAAAGCACACAACAAGGACGAACTTCATAAACACAAAACAATTGAGGCTGACGTGACGTGCGTATGATAGTAGACAGGCATGCATTAAATGAAGATGCTTTTATGTTTTAAACATGACTTCAAACTAATTAAGTAGCGAGGTGATGTGCAAAATAAAGTGGTGTAGAACGGCGTGCAAGAAATTCCCTTCATCTTAAATTGACAGTAAATGGAAGTCTGTTTCGATGAGTCATGCATGGGTAGACCATTAAATCCTATCTGCGCAGTTAGGAAGGCATCCAGGATATAGACATTACAACACAGATATTCCTCAACAAAATATTTTTCAGTCTGCTTCTCACCCACCCACTTTGATCTGTTGAGCATGTTTTTAAAATATAAACATCGAATAAAAAGTGCCGAATCGATTCCAGCTTCCGTTTTTTTAAAGCAATAAACTGCAAAGATTGATTAGCATTTTTATGTGCCGTGTGAAAAATACTGAATAGACACCAGACAAAAGGTGGTGATAATCGTGGGATCAAAATACCACATTAACATTTGCGAAACCAAAAGGAATCCGAAATAAAACTTTTCACATAACGATCTTTGCCAGTGAAATAATATTACCCAGTAACGGGTCTGTGACTAGAGGCCATGTTTCGGTTAAAAAATTGCAGTGCCGTGTTAGCTCAACAGATTTTAATTATCATTGTAGCTCCTCACAATAATAGCCGTCAAATCCTTTATGTATCGTTGTACATCCCCGAGCAATTCAAAAAACAAGAAAATGCCATTATCAGTAGCGTCCTATAGCCACCCAAATCCAAAAGGAATGTCAACAAATTTGAGGTGGGGAGTGAGTGGGAGCACATAAGCAAATCAGGATTGTGTTAATGATAACAAAAATAGGCTAGCTATACTTGGCAAATTATTGTTTGCCTCTGGCTTAATCACCACTTTTGATAAAGTAAACTAATGAGCTGAAATTTAAGATCTTGTCTTGTGTGTGATGTGTGAAAAGGGAAAAACGAAAACAACCTCGGAAAAATTTAACCACTACCATTATAAAAGCAACATTACAGGCAGGAGGTGTACTCCTCACAATTTTAAATGAATTTTGTAAAAGTAATTTCAAATATTACTCCAGCTTCAGGCCTTTCTTTGATAATCCACAAACCCTTGGAAGGACGCTTTTGTCATGCATGAAATACCGTTGTGAATACACAATTTCATCCAAAAAATGACGTCGGCCTTCTTTCCACCCATTTTCCCTCACGAAACTGGCAGGCACTTTGGGCATGTCATTCATCATGAATGTTTCAGGAGAGCGTAAAAAAACTATCGGATGGGGGAACTAAAGTTGAAACTTGGCCGGTTTGACTGAAAGCGGGACACTCTCGTAGGGGCTAGCAAAACAGCAAAGTACGACAACTCTCGTCCTGCTAATGGAGTGCCACTAATTTCACTGGTAACTAGATAACGTATAGATTGTCAAATTAAAATACCTACGCTGAAATCACAAGAGGAGAGGCGTTCGGAGAGAGTGGATAGTAATTTGTTTTGCCTGTGAAAACGCAGAAGCCAGTGGTAGTTACATCAATTAGAATTACAATACTACTGACAGATTTCAAGGTGGCCCTGCCTCTCGATTTTATGTTAAAATGCAGCACGTTTGCATATTGCTTCTAACAATCTGTTGCTGGATGAAATCTAATAGAAAATCTGAAAAGGGATTGAACAACCAATGAAACCATCGTCGTGTCACTGAACGATGCAAAAGTAAAGTGCGACATAATCTTTTAAGGCCTATCATCAAGACTCCCTGCTGAAATATCTTCGATCAGCCAGCTCTTACGTTCGTTAAAATCTCAATATGCACATTTTCATCCTGCCGCATGGTAGATTCTTTGTTTCTCCTTTTTCGCAAAAAAAAAATATAATCCACTTTTTCTTGTACTTTTCCATCCTGTCTTAATGTTGCATCTTACTTTATGGTGTCAGGTCCCTTGACAGATTACAAATTGCAAATCTTTCCACTTCTCTACAACTCTCTTAAGCTCTCCACAGAAAATTCGCAAGAATACTTTTAATGTTATTATCATGGTGCACCGCACAACAACCGCCATGTGCCAGTTCAGCACACTTGTTCGCCACTCTTTTAGTTTTACCACATTCATCTTTTACTCAGTGCAGTACCTCCACGTCCATCCACATACAAGAAAAATCCACAACCCTTGAACAAAAACTCGCACACACATTAAGGTATCATTGTAGCCGCCATGAATTCAAGAAGCTGAATTTTCTATGTAAATATGTGACTACCCACACCATTTGGAATTTTTTTTATAGGTGGAATCTAATTCTTCTCTTTCCATCCCGAGAATTTATACGGCCCTAGTGAGCGTTTTGTTGAACATAGTTGATATTAGGCAGCACTTATGGACAGTTTACTAGAAAATGTAGAAAGTAACAACATTACTAAATACTTTCCGGCTATACAAGCCAGCGAAAATTCTGGTCTCAGACCTTGTAAGATGCAATTCTGCGCGCAGCCAAAGTTTAAGATATTGGTACGGTTCAGTGGAACATGATTTCGTATACTTATATTGATTACAGGAATAATTAATTTAATTATGTAAAATGTAATCAAATTTCCAGCAACTGCCATATTTAATTTATATGTATATACGTGTAGGTACATTTGAAAGGCGTTCTTCGAACAACGATATTATGATGAATGTTCTTTCTGCATGCAAGCAAAAAGGAGAGTCCATTTTGCAACCAAACAGAATGTGAAACACTCACTAAAATGAGTACGGTACGAGCAACGCTATTGTAAGACCTGAATAACTACGCGTATCAAAGTAACACATTTTGTAATTGTGCACATACAGCACAACTACCATTTCTTTCAAGAAGAAAAGATGAACAAGTTTACTTTTTATGTTCCTGATGGTCACTCAATGCTGATCTGCCTTGGTTTTCATAATATGTATTTCTCCTTTCATTCTATAAAAAGTCCCTTTGTCATCATTTTCTTTCACCTAACTTGAATACCCACTATATACGCAGTAAAGAAAGTTTTGATCAAATGAACAAAATGCTGGTGCATTCCACACCACATCCCACAAAAAAGTGGCATTTTTTGTGTAAGGAAATGGGAAAAAATAAGGGTGGTAAGTTTCCTTCCGGGTAACCAACTCTGTCAACGACAAAACCGCCAGAAAATTGTGGGTAAACTTTGCTCGTTACTTTTCCAGACATTTAGGATTCAGCCTTACATTTTGTGGTTACTTACATAAGTCTATATATCCGGCCTTTTCATGGAAACACGGGGGAATTCAATATGTTTGGTTATTAAAAGACAATTTGTTTATTTTTTTTCAGAAACACGATACATGTTAGTTTTTCCCTACATGAAATTGTACTACAGCATTGAAGGAAATTGTGACGCATACTCCTGAAATGATGAGCTCGGGTGAATTTTCATCCTATCACTTTCTACATCCACAACATCATGAGCCAGTAATCCCATAATAGTCAACTGTCTCCAACATGAAAAAAGTTGTGTCGAAGGAAAGAAAACTTTTCCTTTTCATGTAGGCTAGATCAGCACCCTGAGAAAATCCCATGCATTTTTTTTGCTTACGTGCATTCAGTTCCCATATTTTTTCGTGGATAAAACAAAAAGGGAGGGATTGAATGTACGCATTTCAGTTTCCAACGGTTTGGAAAGCAATGGAATTTCCTAGTTTGTCCGAGTAACAGGCGACCTGAAAGACTGCACTATAGTGGAGGTCATTGGTAAAATGAAAATCACCCTTCAATAATAACGAAATATAGCAGGTTGCATACCTAAAATAGCGTGTTTAAAAATGTAATAAAAATAAGTCTCTTACCTTGTACTTCAGCCGAACTTCTCTGATGAACCCGTACCTGTTCCGGAATAGCAATGTGTGTTTGAGGCAATAAAATATTTTTATGGAAATAATGGAATGACACATATCTTTATGGGGACTTACCTCATGTTCATAATATGATCTTCATGATTTCCTCTGTTCAAGTAGACAGCATCCGGACTATGGAGAAAGCATGCAAGGAGTACCAGCAGGATTTCCATGCTTCGCTTGCCACGATCCACGTAGTCGCCATTGAAAACGTAGGGGTTCTCAGGTGACGGGAGACCATTCTACAAAGAAAGCAATAAAAATAGTTGGAATTGTGATCAAAGAATCGGAAATGTACCGTAAATAACTTTACAAAAGATATTAGATATCAGAAACTGTGTGGATAAGTTAAACCACTCATTTTTCAACTTTCATCAGTGTCCTTGGTCTCCTCAAACATAAAAATGCAATTACCCTCAGAAGTTTTACAACTGGACTTTAGATCCCCTTATACACTACTTTTACTCATTACTGGACATACATCTTTTCATAATATGGTTGGTTTTATCCGTCGTTGAGGGTAACTCTGTTTGCTGCTTCGTTTTTATTGCACATGATATGCATATGATTATCGAGGTTGTGATTACGGCCTGTACTTTCGTTAATGGATAAATATTTATTGCTCATCTAAGTGTTCAGCATTACAGTGTGAAGCTTATTGGATTTGCTAACCAATTAACATATTGCCCCAAACGGTGAAAAGTATGAAATCCAGTTTGGAAAACTTCAATATGACATGATGTGGTTTGAGGAACGTTGCTCATTTAGGGAGAGAGTACACATCATACTAGTTGGTCACGTCGAGCTTTTAAAAGCTATTTTGTTATAACTTTATGTTTTTGAGAAGGATTGATGATCACACATGTTAATGGATATATTCCCCAATATAAGCAGACACCAGTCACTCTGGTCGAAGTTTTCGTCGTCCAGATTTCGAGATTGGGTTTACATAGTAATTTAAGTTTAAAAACACTGCTATATATGCATAGGTGAAGAAGACTTACAGCTCAGAAAAGGCAATCTCCCAGTGAAGCAAAATCACATAACGGTATACGAAGGTTACATGTGAAGTTTTTACAATCTCAAAACTCTAGAACCTTTGGAAAACATCGATAATGCATCGTGCGATAATTTTGTGAAACTGTGAATTGAGTTCTGGATTTGACAATTTTGCTAATAGTGACACACACATTGAGACATTTCATCCACTTGTTTTACAACGTTGAAATTTTTGTGGTGTCAGTCTGTGGTGCCATGCCAAATTGAGAACAGTGAATACGATTATCATAACGTGCTCGCAATAAATTATGTCAATAAGTAAAATGTTCTGTGAAATGGTGCTTCCCACACACATTTAGGACTTTACATGAATTTGAACAATACAAACCAAGCATAGTGTGAATACAATGGTTCAGTAAAATATGACTGATTAACTGTGTAGTAGTAAAATCAAGATTCATATTGACAAAACGATGCCGATTTTTCTATTCGGTTGTTCTACTCATACAACTCATATACTCAGCTAAGTTAGAATTTTCGTAAGCGACTCTCATTGAACTCATAAATCTGTTGCAACTAGGGATGTAGATTGTCATAAATGTCCGACAAATTGACATTTATTTTTGGCATAAATGTCAATTTGTCAACGATTTTCAA
>JAHZNF010000785.1:0-13783 GCA_027744215.1 Troglopedetes dispersus
TTGCATGAAATGAACTCAATTTATTTTTAGTGCTGGCCATGGGTAATTTCACGGTGGAGGAAGGAATAACTAGCACCAGGCGAACTACCAGCACCACCACCACCGTTGCCACTACCACGATTAGAACGACAACTGTGCGTCCTCCTCCTCCCCCAAGTGATACATTCAAGACGAAAAAGAATGAGTCAGAACAGCCGCCGCAGCACCAGATTCATGTTCATCAGGTGCATCAAATCCCAGAAGACATATCAGGTTTGACATTGTAATTCTTTTGTTACTTGTGAATCAACCCTGCTACTTACTTGTGTGTATAGTAGACTTCGGGGTTATGTTTTTAGTTGGTTGGATTTCTCTGTGCTGTGTGCACATTTCATTTCGTGAAGAGTAAACAAAATGCGTTTTATATTCATCCAATCTTTCTCCTTCGCCGTAACACGATTAGTTTTAGTCTACAGTAATTCCCTTTTTTGGAGAAAATGTAATTGAAACAGATGCAACCTTGTTGTGTGCTTATATATTTATTTTTTGGTGGGCACAGTTGGAGCTTCTTCCCGGGTGACAGAGGACTGGTCTGCGTCTTCCCTGGCGATAGTGGTTACCGCTGTGCTCAGCTCGTTAGTCGCGATTGTGGTGGTGCTGGTGATAATCTTCACAGCGATGGTGGTTCGCCACAAATTAATAACATTAGTTAAACTGCCGGGGAGTAGTCAGAGCTCCCTCCAGTATGGAGGGGCCACTGTGAGTGTGGTGAATGACAGGTTGAATGGGCCGAGTGTTGAGTTTACCACGAGCAGTGACGACTCACCAGCCAAGAATCTTATTAAGAGCACCCAGCTCTCGATCGCGGCCACCACCGCACCTCCACCTCCAGATTACCACGAGCCGATGCAGGGGAACGGGAATCCGAACTTTACAAGCTTTAAAGGATCCACGTCCACCAGCACAAGTACCTTTCACCGCCGTCGGGGATCATTCAATAATGGAGGTGGTGGTGGTGGTCACCACGGACAAATGGCGGAATTTTACAGTTGCTCCCTTGTCTCCAACTCCACTCCTTCACATATTAATTCAGGTAAGAAAAAAAAGTCATAAAGTATACTTTCTCTTTCTTCGCTTTTATCCAGCGTTGCATGTGCAAAGATTTTTATCTGAAGAAAATTTCTGCACTGAAGTGCCTCCATAATCGATGTGAATTCAATAAAAAAATTGTTTCACAATGGGCAATATTTTATTGTACTTTTTCTCATTCCACGAATCCCAGACATCACCTCGAAAGAAAGTTCGTTTACCGTTGTGAATTATGAAAGGAAGTAGAGAAATACATATATGCACACACACATTATATGCGCAGTTTGTTAGTAGTAAATTCCAACATACATGTAACTTTTTCCATCCAAACTGCCTGCCACATATGGTGTTAGGCAAACAAGGAATGGAGTTTTGAGCACTCAAAGTTGGATTTAATGGTCACTTTCCCCAATAAACTTTTGCTCCATTGTCGATCAGAATCTTGAACGTATGAAAATTTGTGGTTTCCGGAATGTGCTTACTACTTTTTTCCTTTCTTCTCCGAAAAAACTTTTTTTTTCTGCATATGCCTGAGTGACCGATATCATTTTCCTGTTTTGTTTGGAGAAGCAAGGGAACAAGCATTCCATAATTTGCCATGCTTCCAGGAGAGTTTTTTTTTCACACAATGTACCCATTATAAGTTTCAATCAGCAAGTAAAACTTTATTGTGTGTGCTTAAACCCTGAAAGAAAGTGGTTGAAATGGTTGCTGTCTTCTTTTCTCCTTATCCTTTTTGGAAACAATTGAAAAAAAGTGTTGGTAAATTACGTGTGAGGGAAAAAAGTACATAAACTTTTTTTACTGCTACAACACTCGTTCCAGGGAGACATCAACAAAAAATTTCCGAGAAAAATAAGTATAAAATATACATACTTGCATGGTGTGTGAGAAACTGGTACTTTTTTCCTTTCGATTCGATTCATTTTAACTGCCATAACTTTTTTTTCTAAGATTCCTTACAAACAATATTTTTTGGAGGTCTGTCTGAGAGGAGCGCGCAACTTTGGTGGTGGTGGTGACGATGTGTGTGCTCAAGTCGCGACCGTAATTTCTCTTAAAGGTGAAAGGAAACCGCATGGCTGCCATCATTCTTCTCATGACAGGATACACAAGAGGGAAATATATATGTGGAGCTCGGGCTTGACACACAAACCGCCAAGAGAAAATATATGTGCACGACGAAAGGAAACAAACAACAAGCGTGCACTTTATGGAGCACTACTGTTCGTGTGCATATTTTTTGTACATGTATTTTTTGCCGTCTGTGTTGTTGTTGAACAACTCTAATGGGCATTACTACTACGACACAACTCCCGAAAAATTATTATTTAGAGAGATGTCCGCACAGACGAGAGACATTTTCGGGGGATAAGCTTAAGAAAAAGAAAGTGAAAAAGTATGGGCTAAGTGGAATGTAGGTAATAAAATAAAATAAGTTCTTTCTTTTTGAAACAAGAAAATAGGCCCAAGTCGCGTTGTAAAGAGCACTATAGTGTGGTAATAAAAGCATTCATTCTTCCATTCACATTACGCACACACACACAAATTCCTAACTTAGTTAATGCACAGAGGAGTACTAAAAAATACGTTTTTATAATAGTAAAAAAATACCAATAAGAAGAAAAAACACGAGAGCAGTTCAACGTTCAAACTCGAGCTTTAATACACACACACACACACACATGACATAACAGGAATAGTTTCCGGAGACGTGAAAAAAGGAGCAAGTAGCAAAAATTTTGAAAAGAAAGTTTTTTTAAAGGAGAGAGTGGAGTGAGTGAAGAATTTTTTTCCTTTTCACCAGGCATTTCCATCTCTGAAAGAAAAAAAAATACGCTCCTTGTAGTATAAGTCATTCTTTAAAGTGAAAAGGGAGATGAAGCGAAGATAAGGGGAAATGGGAGCTTAAGTGTTTTTCCACATACGAGACATAACAAACGATAAACAAGAGAAAATCCTCTTGATGGTGGTTATTTAAGTTTATTATAAACGAGAGATAATGCATGAATGAGCTAGTGACAGCGGAGGAAGTTGTCGTTTGGTGCATGCCTTTAGTTGGAATCCTCCACGTTCTTGTCCCTGCTCCACACACACACGAGTAGACTGTGTTGATATTTTTCTGAACAAGTAAACAAGTACACACATCCCAAAAATATGTGTGTGTGAGAGAGAGAGGATGCCGGTATGTGCTGATGTTATATATTTTCTTGTGGTAAAAAAAGTTGATGCTGGAGTCAGCAGCCACTGAGAACGAATTGATAAACTTCAACCGCAAGCGATCACGTTCTTTTCTTTAAAAAAACCCATGTATCTCTCAGCTTTTTACAGGAGAAAGCAGTCAGATGAGTATATGCATGGTCCAAAATAAACTTCTAAATAAAATAGTTCGAAAATACTTTGCATGCAGTCAGGTAGCTTGGAGAGAGCCAATATTGTGTACGTAAAAAATATTGAAAATAAGGATTGAAAAAAGTGCAATCACCCACGCATTCTTCAATGTGTATACTTATATGTACATCTAGGGCTTCTCATCCTATTTTTTTGTTCAAGATTGACTTTTTGTGTAATGTTTATGGCACGCGTGTATGTGTGCATGTGTGCGTAAGTAGCGTTTATTTTTTTGTGAAGGTATCTCCCGGAAATAAGCCTGGAGCATTAAAAGCGAGAGCAAAGAATGGGTATTGGGCATCATCTTCATTTTTTTTCATGGAGGAAAGTGTAGTGACTTTTTTTCTCCTCGTTGAAGAAAACTTTGAGTGCATTCCTCCAAAGTATTTTGTATTCTGGCTGAGAATATTTTTTTTAAGATGAGCAACATAATATTTCTTCCAGGCTGTAATAACTTGTGTACGCATCACTCAGGTTTACCCATAAAGAAGTTTTTTTTCGCAAGTTTCTTCTGAAAGGCTTCATTCTTCAATGAAGACTATGACATTGAAGAATTTTTTGTGCTTACCACCACCACCACACTTTATATTGCAACTACTTGGTGAAAAAAAGTGAATAATATATGGATCCACCAACATACCTTCATTTTCATTTATGAACACAGCTTTTATACTGTGTCCTTTTTTGTCGGTAAAAATTTTTGTGTGTGCATACATAGTGCACCAGCTTATGCTCATGTGTTGTAATAACTCCTGGAATTTTTGTTGTACGGATTTTTTTTTAGAAAATAATAAAAAAAACTTGTTTTATCTACGCAAAGAATAGTTTATTTTTTAGGGTGTTCCATTTTCCTGGTGATGGTTGAATAGCGGAAAAATAATATAGTATTTGGTGGCAAGCTGCTCTATCTACCATGTGAAATGTATCGTCACATGGGTTTGTTCCACCACCAAATGGGACTTCAATGAATCCAGGGGAAAAAATATTTGGACGGTGGGAAGCCCTAAAAACAGTTTTTACCGTTCATCCATCTACTTCAGCTCTCCTGTCTAATGTCCTACGTGACCCATCCTCCAGTGACACTTTGTCTCCTTCGAAAGAAAAATAAAGCTGGCTTCCATCCCTATTCTATTTACTAAAAACATTTGCGTTTCTCCGTCATTCCTGTAAAAATAAACTAAAAAAACAGGGAGTTTATCCTTCCATAACATATATTATATAGGTGTGCATTTTTTGTGCACAAAAAACACACTGGCTATGAATCCTATATGGCATATTGTTCCCTGTTGTACGTGTCAAATGGATGCTCCTCCAGGAAGCTCCTTTTGTGTCATCTGTGCATCTACTACTCCACCACCACCTACTACCTCCAAGCTCCATGAATATATGGATGTGCTAAATAAAGGACATCCTTTTTTCAACGAACAAAAAATATTGACGATGCAGTGAGAAAAAAAGGTCGTAACATCATTTGTTGCCTTTTAGTCCAATTGATGTATTCCCAAAACTGGGTAGTATTAGGGTTATCTGTCCTCAAGAAAGAATGTGAGAAAGCGAGAGGAAAAACAAAATTTTCAAATGCGGTTCACTACCACGACACAAAACTATGCGAGAGAGAGAGTTCAACTTGTACCTCTTAACATTTATCATGAAAGGGATGCAAGCAAAGATCATTATTCATCTGTGACACGAATAATGTAATATAGGCAGGAGGAACAAGCAGAGTGAAAAAGAAATACTTTGGTTTTCTCCTCAAAAACTGCTTGCCCTGTGGTAATATTAGTGTATTTTACTCGGCAAGTTTTTCGTCCCGAGCAACATTTTTCATATTTCATGTTCCGAGGTGACTAAAAACATGAATAATTCCTGTTTCGTTAGGCATCTTCCATACCTCCATAGATCGTCCATGTCACACGCGTTTTTTTATTGAAAAAATTTTCTTTCCTTCCAATGGAAATTCCAGATGGAAGAGAAATATTTTATAATGTATAGTTTGTGTGCACGATCAACCTTTTCGGAGAAGAATAAAAAAATGTGTCTTGAGGAAGAAAAAGTTCTTCTTGGTTCTTAGCAGTTTTTTATGATTCTCACGCCATGAAATTACCTTTTTACACGAATCATCATTATTTTCATGCTAATCTAGGATATATGTACATTTTTAGATTGCCACTATTGCATAAAAAAGTTTTTTTATGTGTAACTCTTAAATATGTGTGAATATAATATGTAAGATGGGATAAGATTAGTGATGATTTTGCATTAAATTTTTCCCTCATTACACCCACTGAATGTGTGATGTGAGTGTAATAGTGTTCACTCATTCGTTCTCTTTTTTTTCTTTCTGTTCAGATTCGTGTAATGAGTACGAGTACGTGCTACCGACGGAGTTTGGCAAATTACTTCCACGCCAGTTCAGTCCCAGCAGAGCGGTGCCCCCGGAGTCCTGCCAGACTTTGGGAAGGAATCGTGCAATTCACTTAAGATTCCAGGAGCTTGGCTTACCAGAGATTTCTCGACATCGTCTCCACATTCTAAGGAACCTCGGCGAAGGAACTTTTGGCACGGTGAGAATTTCTTGGAGAGGGTGATCCATAAATGTTGTGTGTGTGTATGTGTGCACATAACATATACGAGCAAACCTTATTTTCACTGGTAGCCTTTCCTTATCAAAAATATATAAAATCTGAAGAAGAGAATTCACTCAACTCCAAGAAAACTAGTGAGTGCTGCTGCTGCTGCACACACTCTCTTTTTACCTCTCTATCAGATTCATATCATAATATTATAATGTGTGCAGAGAATAGTATACCTCTCCCTCTTGCCTTCTTCTTGCTGGAGTCAAGTACATAATTTTTTTATACGAGGAAAAGACAATGTCATTGAATTTTTTATGGAATCACTACTCACTCCTCGGTTCTTCTCTCTCTTTTTTTTACCCTGAGACTAGTCCTACATCTCTCTTGGCAGAAAACAATTCTCGGATTTGCTCACAGACTCATGAAATTTTGACAATAATAGGTTTTTGTTGGGGAGCTGGAAAAGTGCGGGCCTGCTGACAGGCGTCTCGTAGTCGTCAAGCGGATGCTGAGGAATGCCAGTGAAAAGGACAAGTAAGTCGAGAAGAGAATAAAGAAAAAAAGCTGAATCTCAGAAGAAAGAAAAGAAACATGAATTATAAATTTTTTATCATTTCAACTTTATCAACAGCATCAAATTTTTTTTAGTTACATCCACACTCTCGTGCGATGAGACGAGATAACTAAAAAAAATTATACATGGAACGGTGTTTCACACAAAAGAACTGGGAAGGGTGAAAGTTCTCGTGTTGTAATATTTAATAGATTCACTAAAGCGCACAGTTATCATCACGAAAAAAATGTTCTCGGGTTTATTGTGTGCTTCCATTTGAAAAAAGAGATACTTGCCCCCTTCCCATCTTTTTTCTCTACTATGATGATGTTCAGTTATGTGTGCTAGAATGAGTTGAGAAATGAGCAAGAAAAAAATGACTACTTTTACATTCCAGGTTGGATTTCATCGAGGAGATCCGTCTACTCGGAGCTCTCAAGGATCCCAATGTCACGCAAGTTATCGGTGTGTGCACGGAAGAGGAGCCGGTTGGTGTTGTCCTCGAGTTTTTAGAGTTGGGTGATCTCTGTCAGTTCCTCCGACAGAATGATAACAGTCATCCAGCCTTCTCTGACAAGCTGAGGTGAGTCAGTAAAAAATAGATTGAGAAAGAACGAATTCATTAAAAAGTTAGACACAAAAAAAGAATCAATAAAAGACCGAAAAAAGTAGGGATATCTAGAGTGATCTTTTATTACATTTTATATCCTTTTTCCAAGGAAAAAAACTATCTAATCTGTTAGAAACGCTCATTGCTTCACGCACGCTTTTGTTCGCCACGTGTCGCAAGGAAAAAAGCTGTCATAAAATAATAATGAACAATGGCGAAATAATATTATACTCAGTCTAGATGTGCTCGTAATGCTCAGCTCTATATTTTTTCTCTTCTTTATGTCCAGTTTGAGTGATTTACTCTTTATGGCTGGCCAAATTGCAAGTGGAATGAAATATTTCGAAAGCCGAAATATTGTTCACCGTGATCTGGCTGCAAGGTAAGATATATATATGTATATACATACATACATACATATACAGTGTGGTTATCTTGAATCTCAAGTGTGTGCCCAAGTTTCTTGGAAAGTGCACCTCCATGAGTGGTAGCAGTTTGAGTAATTTGATTAGCGATTAGCCACTTTCTCACTACGCCCTTGATGGCGTCTTCCCTCTCTTGTGTGGTGGTTGCTGGTTATCGTCGTACATTACTTTTGTTTTTTTTTCTTCTTCAAGAAACGCACTCATGCATCTTTCATTTGGCCATAACTGTCACTATCCTTCCGTCTTATTATTGTCTATTTTTTTGGTAGAAACTGCGTTGTGGGCCGGGGACTCACCGTGCGGGAAGAAATAAACAAAAATTATTATGAACGTTGTAGATTCCTTTTATTTTTTAGGAGTATTTTTGGAAATAAGCTAGGCTAGGCACACCTGTAGACAAAATCCATTAGTTTGTAGTGCAGTCTCTTTTTTATAGATGTCTGTGTGTACATAATATATAGTGGACACAAGAGACAACTTAAGAGTGTCTTTCTTGAATTTTTTTTTCGCAGGGGAAATACTCAACCCGAAGTGATGTGTGGAGTTTCGGTGTGACACTCTGGGAGATGCTGGGTCACTGCAGACACTCTCCATTTCATGCCTTGACAAATCAAGATGTCATTACGAACCTCCAACGCTTCTCGATTGAGGAGGAGGCGGACTATTTTGAGTTTTTGGAAACACCACCCAACTGTCCCCGAGATATATATCAGCTCCTTTGTGATACCTGGTGTAGGAATGATGAGGAGAGACCGACCTTCTGGGAAATACACTGCTTCCTCAGTCGTAAGAATATTAGCTTTTGCACGGACCTAATTAATAGAGAGATCCCGGCGTACATTGAGGCACATCATGCGCACCAATATATTGTTTAGCAGACCTCATTAGCATATTAAGAAATTAAATTATTGGAGAGCGTAGGTTCGAAGATGAAAATTAGATTTCCTTTTGCGGACTCACTTTCACTTTCCATCTAATTTTTTTTTCTTCATGGATATATATTTCTGTACCTACTTGGTTGTCTGTCAGGTAAAACATTATTTAGTTATCTTGTTAATTGTTATTTTTTACAAAGAAGCCATATATTATAATATTTTACGTGATGAATTCTTGTGACTGAACCTTTCACGTTGACATGAAACTCATTGAAAAAAAAATTCTAATAAAATAGAGGAAACTCCATCACCGTAAAATTCAATAATATTTTCTTGACATCAATAAAGGAGTTATAATACATTACTTGATATCCAATCAACGTCGGAAACACGCGCACCCTTCATCCTCATCTTGATAACTATTCCCGCGGCCCACTTAATATTTCATCGGGTACGATCTCCACATTTAGTTCCAGTTGACTGCCGAATTAGAATTGAATTTAGAAGAAAGGAACCAAAACAACCACCACCACCACTGACTGATGTATAGATTTAATGATGAAACTAATGATAACCGAATAATGAGCAGTTGAACGGTTATTATCGACTGGAAAAACAACCTCCACCACCACTGACTGATGTATAGATTTAATGATGAAACTAATGATAACCGAATAATGAGCAGTTGAACGGTTATTATCGACTGGAAAAAGAACTTGACGGCTGTTTTCTTCCTTGGTCGTTCAAATTGAAGGCTCGCCCGATGTTTTTTTTAGAAGAGCTTCATAAAAAGAGCTGGAATGACTCGGCACATTTTCTCCAGAAATTTTCCTATTATGGACACATTGAAAACAAAAACATTCCAAGCGGATCTTGCAAAATACGTACTTGTCTATGCACAGATGTCTATCTTAACTTGAATATATTTTCGTTGCCTCGTTCACGAAACCGGATAATACGAATCGATGAAAATAAAATTACCTACATAGCTCGCTCGCTCCATTATTCTCTTGGGTATTTTTTCTGGACTGGATTCTGCTTAAAAAATTTAGTATTGATTTCCACGCCTCAACNAAATACGTACTTGTCTATGCACAGATGTCTATCTTAACTTGAATATATTTTCGTTGCCTCGTTCACGAAACCGGATAATACGAATCGATGAAAATAAAATTACCTACATAGCTCGCTCGCTCCATTATTCTCTTGGGTATTTTTTCTGGACTGGATTCTGCTTAAAAAATTTAGTATTGATTTCCACGCCTCAACGTCTGTGTAGAATATTTGTCTGAAGATTCTTTTTTTTATTTCGGCGAAGAGAGTGAATAACTGACTTTAGCGAATGGAATTACTCACGCCATGACATTTAGAATGGCAAATTGGGTCTAATTTCATGTTATTTCGTTGGACACTTGACTCTATACATATGTATTTCTCGGAACCTTTCTTTATTCAAGCCTCCAGCCACCACATTTCTTTTTTTCTTTCCTCGTGACTGATCTGACATTGTGGAGCACCCACCATCACCACAACCATCATCAATGCTATTACCATTGAAAAGGAAAAATACAGCCGAATGCCATTACATCTCCATTATGCATGTTGATGACGCGGTAATGGAACTACACACACAGTTCCTTTTTTTCTTATATTCAAGAATATTCCTCCAAGAAATAAAATACTAGATTCTTTCAACCCTTTTCCTTTTAGTATATCTATTATAATATAATATACAAAACATTGAAAGAGCTGCCTCAACATTTGTGGAGCACAACTGTACTAAAAATAGGAATATTTTATATAATCACGTGCCTGTCATAATGGAGCCTGCACGGAATTGAAAAAAATATACGAAGCTTCTAGTTCTACTAGGTTGGGTGAAGTGGGCTAGTGGTGAATTGAATAATGTTGTTGAGGCATTTTATTTTTTTGAGTAATATGAACTGAACCCACTTGAGGACAAGTTCTCGACTAGATATAAATATATTGATTCATTCACGTGCATTGAAAAGTGACGAAGAAAAGAGAGATGTTTCTATTGTGAATCATCTCTTGAGCAACCATCCCTTCTTTTCTCTTTTTTTTTCTTCCCCCACAAAAAAATAATCCACCGTCACTGCTGACATGCCATCGTTTTTTCCCTCGACATTTATATTAAAGACGGAGGAGAAAAAAAGGAGTTATCATTATGTCAAAAATGATAGGTGAAAATTTTTTCCCTTCTTTTACATTTCTTCTCCGTCGTTCATTTTCATTCTCCATTTTGAAACATAATAGTTACTCGGGTTGGAATGAGACTGGAAGTTTTTTTTTCATTTTTTGTGCACCACGTCCTGAACAATAGCTTCACTTCATAGTAGTACTAAGCTCGAGAAAAAAAGAAAATGGTATAATTTTAATGGCAAAACCTGGGCTTGAAATATAATTCTCAGGTGTGCTGAGCAGAAAAAAGTGTATTACAAAGGTTTGATGAGATCATTATAGATAATATCATTCTTTATGAGTATCATCATAGCTGCTGCTTATTGCCACACAGAGGGTGTCAAGGGACACCAATAAACGTACCTGGAATTCCGACATGGACACAAGAAATGATGAATTGCTCGTGTAATAAAGTTGGTACGTGGCTCAACGCATGATCTCTTTCGCAATGATGGTTTGCCCTGAAAATGCTAACGTGGTTTAAAAAATGGGCTCCAGCTTTAATGCTCCATTTTGCTCATCATCACCATCATCATCATCACCACAGCACATCACCTTGTTATGTGCACCAATTGAAGCTCTAATTCTCTATTTTATCGAGCTGAAAGCTTTTAATGGAGCAATCATCCTTGTGGAAATGGAAGGTGATATCCAGGTTAATGTCGTCTAAATGGACTCGTTAACCGAAAAAATAAGAGAAACCATGGGCGCAATAATACTCCGGCAATACTTTCTTCCTCTTTTTACCAGTTTGGAAGAAGACGTTGATAAGTTCATGCGGAAGTGAGGCTTTTTCTCTCTTCACATTTCCCTTTTTACCAACACAGTAATTATTAGATGAGAGCGGAAATAGCTTTTGATTCTGCAGAGCAATGACTTTTCGGCGACTCGTTAGAAAAGGAAAACACTTCATTTGACAGACGTTGAATGATCCCGAGAATCTTCCTGATCAAAGCGGTAGTGAGAAAAGATGCTAAATTGCGCTTAATTTCCCGACCACACGTGCCAAATATTGGTGAAAGAAATCAAGTTTTTTTAAAAACTCAATCAAGCTCAGCGAACAACTTCAAAACCTCAAATTCATTTTTTGTTTCTAATTCAAGATGATTTGCAATTTGCATGTTCTTTGGATGACATAACTCGTAATTATTGAGTTATGCAATCTAAAGAACTTTTGCGCTTTAAAGTTTCAAGGAAACTCAAGAATTATATTTTGAGTTGTCGACATGTCCAAATTTTAAAAAATCAGAACCTATCTAGAAAGTTTCTTTTTTTTCAAAAGGGATATTTTTCCTGACTTAAATCCAACAAAATAGTTTTCATTCACTTTCTCCGTAAACTTTCCATTTTTCATTACGGTTATCAGAAGGCAGACGCGGAATAGGAGTGGTTTTCCCTAAACCGAAACATTTTTCTTTGGTTTCCTCTCTTTTCCTTCTCTCCCCCTTTTAAAATTTGTACAAGGAAGAAAGGTGCATGCATGTCGACTCCAATGTTCTACATGGATTATGCAAATAGAGATGCATTAGTTTTCCTCCTCCCGTTTTTTGGCGGAGAAGGTCGCATTCCAAAAAAATTATAAATTTTATAGAGGTTCATAGGTATACAGATGTGTTCATAAATATATTAGACTATTAAAGCGACTCCTGTTTTTTTTTAAATAATCTTCGTGTTGCAAGGCTGTGTGCGCGGCTGACTTTGGCTTTTACATGGAATGCATACAACCTTACGACATCCTGCAGGAATGTGTGTGCATAGAAGTACTCCATTTATATTTCTCATCACACCCCTTTCTTCTTCTTCTTCGCTCTTTTCCACTCCGCATACAAAATTGTCCACAATAATTCTTCTTTAAAGCGCACACACATTCTCTTTTTCTCGAGAAAAAACGTTCCCAGTTTTCTTTCGCGAAACGAGGCTCCTCTTCCTCGAAACGGAGGCTCCGCACAAGTTCAACTTCATTAGGAAACATGAGCTGGCTTATTCCGAACCGTCAAATTCAGGAAATATTTTCTCAACAGAAACATATTACTCTCGACGAGTTTTTACATATAACCAGCTTTAATACCCGTACACAGATAGGAAAATAGGCTTTCTTCATTTTTTCTAAAATAAGAAAACGAACCTGCATATAATGTTATTATACTTTTAGTACAAAAAATATCAGAAATAATACCTACCTCTTCTTAAGAAGCACCAGACAGATCAACTTCATTCCATTTAGCAAGTAAACCCAGAAAATGGAGACCGGAGAAACAGGAAACGCAGGGAAAAACGGAAATCGATTAAAAAAGAGGGGGAAAGTCTTAAAGAAAAATATTTATTATTATATGTATTGCAACATAACATGGGTATTAAGGGAAAAAAAGAGATACAGATATTTTATTCATATTGAAGAAAGCACCACAATGTCTACATTTCTACATTATTATTTTTTTTCTGAAGTTTAAGGGAAAAAAACTCATGAAAAGAGGAAATTGATATTGAAATCTATTTTCCCTCCTGCCACTTCATAATACAAGATGTTACCACATCCAGGATAAATGTGGGCACATTGGAAGCATCTAAAAAAAGGAGTATCCGTTTAATGGTTCTTCTTCTTCGAGTTTCTTTTTTTCCACAAAAAATTGTTTACCTCTCTTTTTATACCTGTAAATATTGTAAATACAAATGCTCATTTCGAAAAACTTTCTCGTCCCAAATACAGAAGAGGTCCACATTTACATGAAATGTTTTGTTTGGAGATTCTCTCAGGACAAATAAAAAACATGAGGTGAGCACACTCCTCTGGACTTTAAGGGACAAGCTGAATTAATGTGATTTCCTGGATATTGCAAGAAAACTGTTTTTAATAGACTTTTTTTACATGGACGTAAATATTAGCTGGTGGTGCTTACTTTGGCGACCTCGGGTAATTTTGTTGTAACAATTGGAGACAATATAGAAAAGATCACTGAAGGTTCTCAGACCTCAGAACACTTTGACTACAAGGCCACCTCACTTCTGATGTTATTATTGTTTCATTATTAGTGAGACGTCCTCGAGTGAGTCACAAGAAGTCATGTTTTTACCTCATGAAAAAG
>JAHZNF010000786.1:0-10009 GCA_027744215.1 Troglopedetes dispersus
CTGCAATGCAACTGACAATGAGTAAGATTTTCAAAAAAAGAAGTATTGTTCTGTTGGGTGCTTTGTTCGAGTGGACGTCGAGTTCATTGCAACCTGGCCTTATATGTACGTACGCGCATGGTTTTTTTCAAACTAACTCAGTTCATTATCAAAGTCGTTTCGAAATCAGTAAAAGAGCTTCTTGCCACCAACCTTCCTCACCTTGGTTCATAAATTTACCTTATCTTAGAATTGTCTAGTTGCTGGTGAGCTTAAATGTATGAAATTCTATTCGAAACTTATACGGGCAGATAATCTAGGTTACCTATGTTTACTGTTGCTTACTTTGCTTAGTAGAAGCAGTGCAATTATCCACTCAAAGTGTGCATAAATTATTACAATCCGCAGAGATGAAAGAATATATGGCATTGCATTGCAGGCTATACAAATAGATTCATGTTCTTGATATTCTGAGTTTTCTTTAACTTTTTTTCTGCGCTGTGCAAAGTTTCCCAACAAAGAAAATCATAAATAGATTTAGCTAAACGCAGCAGATGTCTAGTATTTTTTACTCGGAAAGCAAACATGCGTTAAAGCCAATGCATAGAATGGGAAGAATAAAAAATGTTTGATTATTTTCGTCACCGATCGTACTGATGTATTTTTATTGCACTCAAGTAAAATCAATTGAGTAAAACTGAAAGTGCTTTTTTGCGTGTACATATATGCGTTTTATTTATGCATCCGGTCAGTCAACATTTTTTTGCACGCATACAAACGAGCATTTTATGTGCAACATTGCGAAAAGTAAGTGTACGAACAATTCTGTAAATGTAACATTATTTACCTTTGCCTACCCTTACCACATTAAATCTTACAGATCTCAGAAGAATTTTATCACTGTGAACTGCTTGTTGAGGTAATTTGTAATGCTCACTGTGTATCTGAAATTTACTAAATCTATAAAAAATATGCAGTGAGGTACGACGGTATATACGCAGTTAAAAATTTCTTCAAAATTAGACTGTCACTCTTACAAGTGCACGGAGGATTAAATGTAAATTTAGAGTTTCGAAATTTCTTTGGTTTCAATCTTATTTCTTCGTTTCACAGGCATGGACGGAGCAGTTAGGGTCACGAAATGAGTACGAATTTAAATCTTGCGTGATCGCACGAAAGATCACCAATGTTAAAAGCTCTTGAGGTAATAAAAACTTTACAAGAAATTACATTCGTGAAGTTGATAATGGGAAGCTACGAATAACGTAATGGATTTTTTTACTAGATCGCTATTATACTACTTCCGCCAAATTTTAGTAACATTTTGCGTTGAATTCACCAACACTAAGGAAGGAATTATTAATGTCGGCAAATTATAAACTATATTCGTGACTTGTCAATACACACACATTTGAAAGAATAGCGTAAACAGGAGGCATTGCGTAAGAAATCCTGCCTGTTATTTCTTAAACATAATAGGTAAAGTCTAATTTTTGTAGTTTTCTAGTTAGTTATAGTTAAATATGTTGGGATAATTTCTTGATTAGGTTGATAATGATTAACATTCAATGTTTGAATTAAATACATTTATTTCAAACATTTCATTGTGTTTATTTGTGATCATCTTCTTTGGTCAATTTGTAAATGTATTTGTTTTTATTCACATTAGTATAAAACTAAAAACTATAAATGATTCTTATCGCTGATGTTACTGATAAGAAATCACATGATTTCTAAGCTTATCCTTTTCATTAAAATTCGCTGCTTGGATTCTATTTTTGCTAGAATGGAATCTCCTGGCCCAAGCTGAAGACTAAAACGTTTGTGTGGGTGTCTTATGTTTTCCAGCCTTCTATCTTTCGGAAATTTTTCCAGGTCGTTATCTTCACTTTCAGAAGACTCATCTGCTTCACTTTCACTTCGAGCATCCTTTTGCTGATAAATAGGTATTTAATCTTTGACTTTCAGATAAAACGAATCACAAGTGCGAGTTTTACCATTTTTTAAAATTACTTACGTTTTCTGTTCCACTTTTTAACGCAGAAATGGCAACTTTGCAGATAAAGTACGTCCAAAATATATGAAGTCCCAATAGAATGAGTAACATTACTAGCATAGAGTATGCAACGTAAGGCGAGGCTATATAAGTCAAAGGCACGACTCCCCTGATTCAGCAAAAATAAGGGTCACAATTAGCAAAATATATTGTAATCACATTTACTGACTCGCATTTACTAACAAATCCCTTGCCCCATAATGATCTTCCAAGGAAATAAGACAAGTCTCGTGACTATCCACACTAGTGTGAATACGACGAAAATTCCGGTGGACAAATTATCTCGCTTGGCGTAATTGGCCATTTTTGCAGATTCCAGGAAAACGTCCGCACAGTCGTGAAGAAGTAGTGTGAGAACTCCTAATCGTACGAGATTCAGCATAAATGAAGATACAATAAGTTCTATCGTGACAAGATGATGAACCAGCATTTCCCAAAAGTCTTTTCGCTTTACGTCAAACGCGTGGGTAATTAAAAAATTCAAATAGAGACCCCCTCCATACACATAATAGAACCAAGTATCTTCTGAAATATCCTACACAGATATAAATAAAAATCAAAAGCATCTCTTTTGCCTTCTTTTAATTTTATAAACTATTCTTCATTAGTACATTGGAAGATGAGGTCTAATTAATACCTGATTAGGATAACCTGTTAAGCAATCGGCTGTATTAGTGAACCATGGTTTATTCCACACCACAGTCAAGCCAATAACTGTTGACAGCACATAGCAGACAAATCTCCACCTGTACAAAAGCAACGTGATAACAAGCAGAACACATTTTACTACTGAAAAATATTGAAAATTTATAATTTTACTGAATCAAAATAGTTTTTGCGCACCCGGCTTCACTAAATTTCGTTATTTTTGATGGTATGTCTAAGCCTTTCCTTCTTCTCATCCATCGCTCAATTTCTCTAGGCTTCATATTTGTCTGTTGCGAAAGATTTTCCAGTTCCTTGTGATTATCTTTCATGTTCTTCTTAGCCTTGGAGGAAACGTACATTTTATCAAGCAGTGGAACCACTGAAGAATTAAGACATGGGATTTGATTGATGTGTTCATATCGTTTTGGTTTGATCCCCAACTGTCTGCCTAGCGGTTGAAAAATGAATCTGAAAAAGTAAATCTTTGTATTTTATCGTTTCACGTATGTATAAAAGCAACAATTAAAAGAATTAAATATTATATGTAATTAAACAGGTTCATACCTTTCGATTAGCTGACGTACAAAAACTAATGCAATGGCTACCACTAACCAGTAACATACCATACTTTTAGTACTGTGAGTGTAACTTTCAGGTTTTTTAATAGTGTCGCATGATGCGCTGACATTGCCGTGCAAATTTTCAGAATCCAAGTCCAGTTCAGCAGCGTTATTAGGCCGACAAGAAATTTGCTCCGGTGTTTTAGAATGAAAAGCAGGTGAAAATGGGAAATTGTTATGAAACAGGATGTCCACGCCATCCAAAATCGTTGTTTCCAAACCCATATTGACTCGGGGTACAGTGAGACGAATTTTTGTGAGGGTTACCGAGAACCTAAACTTAGACTGATTCCGATAAAGTTTTATACTGACGATAACGGAGTGGCTTTTCACAAAGACCCAGAAACATGAACGAACAAGATATAACGCGGAATTAGAAATGGAAAAAGATGGGTAATTTATAGAGTTGTACACATTTTCACATCCATTTTTGACTTTGATATGAACAAAAAGGTCCATAAGATACGCAGTGCCCATCTTTTGTGCAACTGCTCGGATTTCCATCCACTATCCATCAAAGACTGAAAAGTCCACCCATTAATAATAATTATTTTTAAACGTTTGTCTTAAACTCTACAACAGATAACTTTTTAATGATGGATGAAAGAACCAGCCATGATGTAGTACATGATAAATAGCAATAATGGGGATACATAATTATTATTATTGCGAGAGCTCCCATTTAATGTATCCAAAAAATGTTGCAAGGAATTTCCAGAGTCAAATTTGCTAAATCACCAGAAATTGGAGAACCAGTTATGATATCGAAGCTCGTGGAGCAAACCAATTTTAATTCATACTTTATTTCTTCGCATTATTGTGCGACAAAACACATAGCACATTATTTATGCCATTTTATCTTATACCAGAAAACTGATTGCACTGAAATAACTTGTTGGCGTTCAATGGATTCCAATAATCTCGTAATAGTTTTAATTCATGACGAAATCTTTCACTTTTAAATTTGGACTGAGTAAACGTGAATGATTAAAAAAGTTTGATATTCGAAGGCTCACATTGTGGAAAGGCTTGTTAGCATCTCCCATTCCGAAGTTTTGTTGGATCGTCGATAAAGTAATTTGCGTAGCATCCCTTCCCTTCCGCAAACTCAAACTGACTCCACAGGAGTTGACCTCTTTTCCACGCAGCAATATTTTTACACTTGTCACAACAGCATGGCTTATTAGCCAATCCGACAATCTGGAAATATTTTCGTTTCAATTAACCTTCTAAATATCAAATTTTTACACTGATCGATAACAGCAGAACTTTAGTGTAACGCAATACCTGAATACTTCTCTTGTGCATTCCAAGTTGACCAAATTTGGAAGCGTCTTTGCTGGCAAAGAACGGTCCGAAATAACGCAGATAAAATGCTCTAGCCTGTGTCAATGTAACGGGACTGTTGAGGCCTTTCTATAAGCACAATTTATATAAAAGCAAAGACGCATCAGAGAAAATTTTGTGATTTAAAAAAATCTTATGCTAAGATTAAATTTTCATACCACTGCTTTCAGACGTGCGAAACACTCATCACTCATGGTCCCCAGGAACTTTCCGTATTCCACCATAAAAGTATCAATTTCCTTGTCGAGTTCGCAGGGCCTAATTATATGGGATGAAATTGCAACTGATATGCTAGTTTAACCTTCTCATCGTACCTATCTCACTTGCCAAAAAAAAAGTTGAACTGTTTATTTTACGTGAATCTGGTCGCTGTGGCCGTTACTTTAACTCCAATACTCATCTGCTGGTTTTGTCGAATGACTGGCTGAACTCCAACCGCGTAACCCAACTGGTGCTGCATTCTCAAATACTCGAATGCTTTGAAGAAGATGAGATACTGGCAGAAAACAAGGGTGGATGTTTTATTTTATTTTATGGTTCAGCAGATCATGAATTCAGGACAGGTAAACGAGAACGTTATTTCAGTTGGGGATAAAATTTCATACCAGACTAGTTGCCAGCAGCATGGCGTCTTCAGGAGTCCACATTCCGAGATAGTAGATGTTGGTGACAGTTATTGTGTGGGAGAAAGCCAGGCATGGCTTCACACGGAGACATTGCTCTCCAGCGGGAAGGGGCATATTGTTCGCAAAAGTCAATTTTAACTACAGCAGCAAAGGTGGAACAATTTATTAATCAAAGCACATTTTGCAAAGGATCAATTGTCAAGTCAGCCACAGAGGTTTGGCGTCTCAAGATATTCGCAATATCATTTCCACAAGTGAGTGGTAAGTTTCCTAGCACGATAATCATAGCCGCTGCCTCACGCTTAAAAGCAGTAGCAAATCGTGTCACATCGTCAACCGTAGAATTTTGGATGTGAGGAAAAGAGTCATATATAGGATCCTTGGAATGCTGACAACTCATGAATTTTAACAAGTTCCTGTATAAGTTGGAATTGGATTTTGCATAAAAATGGTGCATTATCGAATATCGAGTATACTCAGAGTAAAGTCATACATTGTAAGTAATTCCGCGTGGTGGAACAATTTATTAATCAAAGCTTCATTATTTGTTAAATAAACTTTTTATTTAGAATCAGTGTAGCACATTTTGCAAAGGATCAATTGTCAAGTCACTCACGCTTAAAAGCAGTAGCAAATCGTGTCACATCGTCAACCGTAGAATTTTGGATGTGAGGAAAAGAGTCATATAGAGGATCCTTGGAATGCTGACAACTCATGAATTTTAACAAGTTCCTGCATAAGTTGGAATTGGATCTTTGCATAAAAATGGTGTCTTATCGAGTATCGAGCACATTTAGCACTCAGAGTAAAGTTTGGGTTATATATACATTGTAAGCAATTCCGCGTTGTTCACAATTAACAGGTCATACAGGGTCACCAATGCTCTCTTGGCAGCTCTCAATTTTTGTTCAGTAATTTGGCGAGAGTATAAGTGGTCAACAAGGATTCCCAGAAGAGTGAGGAGATATTCGGGAAATCCGACCGCGCCTACAGTGATCCCCGAAGAGTTTGGAACCGCTGCGAAAATTACGTCGGCCTGAACAGCCTGTCGGAAAACTTTGGTCAGAGACAACATTACAGAAGTAGTCCAAAGGAGCGCCAGCCCGTAGCTGAATAAAGAAATGTGAACCCGGTCAACATGTCCATTTTACGTTTTTTAAACATCGGTGCATGATTTATATATGAGTGAGCAATGAAACTCACTTTCTTGCTGACAGGTCTACAATTGGGGTAGGAAAATTTATAATGACTCCTGCATTATGACTTTGGTCATGTCCGAAATGAATGGCCCTCAATACCTTGATGTTTGTGAGGGGAGGCACTGGGATGCAAAAAATATTTGTTTCATTCAAAATATATTAATTGATTTGGAGTTGTAGAAAATTGAATGAAGTTACAGTTTACAACATACTAGGAAGTGGTTGCATCGCAATTGGTGGATTCAGACAAGGACAAACGTAAAGCTCTTGCAAATACGGATTGTGAGCTGCGAGGATATCCTTCAAATTGAGGTCTACATTTTTCCCCTCTGACTTCTCCAAATCTCCGAATCGCTTTTCAATATTTTGGGAGATAATCTCCGCATTGGTGTGAGGAACTTTACTCACTTTCCCACCTGGAACATACTGTCGCAGACAAAGATTTCGGGGAAGAGTCTGAATGCTTAGCATCCTCGATGGCACCATGCTTTCTAACAGTAAGCTAACGTCCTCCCCATTGAACTCGGCCTGCTGCCAGGCTGAGTCTTCATTAGTTAGAATGTCTTTTGGATTCACGTACTGCAAGGACGTGGCACAAGACTCGGCACTTGGGACTGGGCTTTCTCCGAGAAGGCTTCCACACGACAAGCGTCGAAATTCAATGTGCTGCATAATTATGAATTGCTCGCTCCATTCCTCTTCTGAAATTTCACTCAACGAACCAATATAGGCGTATGTTTCATCCATTACTTCGCGCACGTGGGACTCCCCTTGCTCGGTCAGCATAAACTCTACTGTAAAAAAGCCGGAATATTTGCTATTGACAAGACGTCTATCCAACGGATTCATAGTGCTCATGAACCAGATGTAGCCACTAAATTAGAGATATCAGCACATAAGACCTTTACTACTAGTTGTCTTGTGACAAAAGAGGGGAGCTTTGGACCTGAGATATCTAAATTACCATTCTTGTAGGTAGGTCGACAAGGTACCTTCACCTTCAGCTCCGAATACCGAGGAAAACACGTCCAGGACTTTATTATTATTATCACGCATGAATGCTTCTGGAATGGGCCATGCAAGCCATAACTGTTTGGATGAATCACATGCAACCATTATTCAAAAAACCTTTCATAATGTTCACCCAAATTATTCTGGTCACAGCGAACTCACAGTGGAAGTTGAGCAAATTCCTTGAATCACGTAATCCATATTGAATCGTTTTGTTGAAGCAATGCATTTGTTACATACTGGGGTGTTTTTATACAAGCCTCGTCCGGCTTCTTTGGGCATTGCTGCTCCAAATGTTTGCAGGATGACTTGCTCTTGTTCGTCTAATGACTTCTGACACTGATTATCACACATACAACTTAATATTATGACTTGGCTTTTTGAGTGATCTAAAAGTTCTTTCATGGTCAATACCACTCCCACTCCCACTTACTTCCACTCCTACGGTCATTGACTTGGGCAAGTAATAATTTGAATGGAACTGTTTCAGAGAGCTCAATAAAGACCTGGGTGCCAACAATGAGTCCTCATTTCCAAAACCAAATGACTCCAAAGGATGCCCCTTTAAGGCATGTTGGAAGAGGAAATATCGTCGAAGTATGTATATGTGACGCTTCAGATGAAATTCTGTACATTGAAAGCAATGAAGCACTCCGGTTTACGAGGATTCCAATAATATTTTAAAAATATTTTCGCTTAATAATAATCAGATTATAGATTCACCAGAGTCAACAGCTCGCACCTCTCGTTTGGTCATATTAGGATTAAATACTGGCTTCGCAAGCATATTGGCCAACATGTCGCTGCTCTCATCGAGGTTATTTTCCAACACGGTTGTGTAATAAGTTGTGGTGTGATTTTCAGTGAAAGCATTGAAGCCAAAGCCATGGGTCTTTGTTTGAAGGATTCATCAAACTAATTTAGTAGTTGCATGTCGCAGTGCGATAAAAGTTACTGGTAAAACTAAAATTGGTTTGTTCGCGCTTACAAGCATGTGGTAAAAGTAAGCGTTCTCTTCCCTATACTTCTCCGAGCCATAGTGGACCATGTGCTCTGTAAAGTGGGCCAGTCCATTGCAGTCCTTTGGATCATCCAAGATTCCAACGTTAACAACTGCGGCTAAATTTGCTTCCTTTTCGAAAGTCAGGAAATCTGGAACTGCTCCTTGGCACTGGTTTCCACACAAGCTCCAGCCAAATGGATCATTGGAAATTGGAACCGTCATCTCCTTTATTTTGTTGGTTCAATCCGCCAAAAATTCCACCAGTCAGGGAAAGCACCATTGGCAATGCTGAGCCACTAATCATGTTCTTCCTTACGCTGCTGAAAATACCCTGTGGTATTGCTACATTAATATTGGGTTTAGACTGTGGCTGTGAAGATGGAGGAGGGGGAGGAGGAGGTAATATTTTCTGAATCAGCACCGCTGTCAATCCATTCGACAAAGTGATTACCCTGTACTCGTTCGGATCTCCCTTGTCCAGTTTATCTGGGGTGATCCGATCCTTCACGAAAACACCTTCTGGTCGCGACTTCTTGCTTGGAACAGTTTTCGGGTCGTAGTGGGAAGGCGCGGATCTTTTATTCCTGGTGCCGAGTCCAGTTCGAATATATGAAGGAGCTGATGCCAAAGTGGGATTAGCGTCTTTCGCTTTTGCGGTCTTCTTCTCATTTTCTCCCACAGATGAAGCTACATCTTTGGGCGCTGAACCACAAGTCAGATTTAGTTGTTGGACATCACCCTGAGACAATCCAGGAAGGAGATTCACTCTTTCTTGGTTAATCCTATGTTCGGGCAAAAGGGTAATGGAAGTAAGAGGGAATTCGGATCGAGGGAGGAAACTATTAAAAACCATTGTGTAAATTAAAGGGATGATGCTGTTAGTATACGATTATTGATAAGTACAAGGGAAGTGAAGTGTATCAAAAATGGTATAGATTTTAGTTAGTAATTGTGGTAATTATTATTTCGATCATGGGACTTGTGAAGACTGGAAAAAGTGGTAAATGTCAACGATATCATAAATTAGTATTGATTACTATCATTAGTGGGACTGGATACAAGTAAAGTAGGAATAAATTGCAAATAGTGAGAACTCTGAATCATTCTGATAGTTATTCTCCAGCGAGGTTCTCTGCATTTTGAATTAAAAATTATTCAAGTTGTCTTAGTGGCGACTTAAATCTTTTTGGTCCAAGAATCCTGTGTGCATTTTGCTGTGGCTGTAGAAGACTGACCATTAGTAAGCCCATTTCATTAATGCATGATGATAATGCAATCCAATTACTATAAGTATACGACGAGGCTGTTTATTTTTTATTTGCCATCCTTGTGCGCGTAATAATGAGACTGAGAAGACCAGTTACGTAAGTTTCATCAAATTACAAAATTATCCATAAGGATGAATTCGTGGGTCGCTGGCCTAAAAATGCAGCTAATTCTGGTCAAAACCCTAGACCAACCATTTATTTTTCATAGAATCCATAGGTATATTTATCTATGGTTTGTTTTCCTTCATGCCT
>JAHZNF010000787.1:0-14421 GCA_027744215.1 Troglopedetes dispersus
TATTATATACGCGCTCCGACAGAAAAAATGGAACCATCAAACAATTCTTACTCCAATTTCCTGTGTCTTGTATCTCGTATCTCCTCTTCACTCATAACTTCTTTTTTTTGGTTTACAAAGAATAAAAAAATTGTACGCTTAACAAATAAGTTTGAAAACAGCTGCTCATCTCGAAATATTCGAGAAAATAGTTTTGAAACAACTTTTTTTTATTCCATTCTTACTTCCTTCCTCTCTCTCCTTTTTTGTGCTCCTGAGAAAAACAGGGAAAAGGGCTGACTTGAGCACCAACCAACAAAGTATTCTTTTTTTTATTGCTGTCAAAACAATTCCCGTAAATTGCCCGTTCCTCTTGTAATTACAAAAGAGAAGGGCATGGTTTTTATGGTGTTTCATTTATAGTTCTTGTTCGGTTGATGTTGACTGACCGACCGCATCTACTTTTGACGCCCACTCTACTCTCCTCCACACCACCTGACCAAACTATTGTAATATTTCTGCACACAGAGTACGTAATTTAAAAAAAAAATTATTAATTCAAATGAAACTGAAATACTTTGAATTTTCACCCGTTGCTTACCGGAATCTCTTTATTACTGCGGAGCTGTGTGTATAATTAAGCAATTATTTTTCGCAGCTCATCCAAAAATCTATACGGCATTCCCTGCTTTTTACTTACTTTGATCCCTGCTGCAAAGCTATTTCCTTTGTGTGTCTATAAAAACCGTGGATGTGTGCATATTTATGCATATGAGCAAAAAAAAACAACGAAAGCATGAACATAGTTCACACCTTATATACATCTGAGCATAAATATTACGGTCTTTTTTTCTCCGATAATCAGTGAATCAGATCTGTAACTTGAGCGAGCGTAATTAACTTGGCAGAAAGCATTAAAAGTCCTCCCGCTGTGCGGTGCTCCTTGCCATAAGTCAAAAAATGTTGGGGAGCGTTCTTTTTAATGCAATGTTAATGCGTTTTTTATGTTGGCCAATTGGCGATATTATTATAACGATTAAATGAAAAATATGAAAACATCGCGGCCGGCGGAATGTGCCATTTGGAATCAAAAGGAAGTATAGTTTCAACGTTTCAATTTTCAACACTGTTCTCCTTTCTACAAAAATGTTTGAATGGCAAGGCGAGGCGAGACATTAAATGTGGACGAGCCGTATATCCATCCCAGTATAATCTGCACAGTTGATCGACATCCTTCTCTGGTTAATATCAGAAGCCACATGTTTGCCATTTTATTATTTTTTTTCAACAGAAAAGAATATTATAATATAGAAAGCACTTCTGTTCAATTGAAAATGTGAGAAAGCTGCAGGTAGAAATGGATATTGTAGGTAAGTATATTTCCTTGAAGATCCCAACTGCTTCTGCTGCGGTTTTTTTTAAAGCGCCACCACAACCCCCCACGACACCACCGATTCGATAGGAGAATGACTTCGCGGTTAACAAAAACAGCAAGAAATCAGTCAGCACCTCTTTTCTCAGCGAGCTTCAATTTTTTTCTTTTTTTTTGCTAACGAGCTGAAATTCTTGAGAATATTGAATAGTGTATATTGTTTTCGTTGTTCGGAGGAAATGCCCATTTTGTCTTATCTCTTGAAAATAAAAAAAAGGAATCTACTCAGCTCTATGATAATACTAAAGAAGAAGGTCATAAAAAATCTATATAAATATTTCTGCTAGAAAAACAACACCGGATATTACCCGAGAGAGAGGTCTCTTATAAACTTTTTTTTTATTTCCCTCCCTCCCTCCCTCATAATTTTTCTGTCCCTTTCTGCTCTCGTCTGTCTATTTTTTTCGTAATTATTATTATAAGAAGTGAGGCTCTGTCAAAGTTTCGTCTTATCAATGCTCATCCATCAATCAAATCAAACGAAAAAATCAAGGTGAGTTCTATAATATGAAAGAATCGAGTGGAGAATAATGAGTGGAGCAGTCGTCGTGTATATCAGTATCAATCGGCATATTATTTTCTTTCTTACCATTCCATTCTAATCAAAAGCTCAATATATATCTAAGCATACACTGCGGCAAAAGTAAACGAGCCCAATTAGCGCACATACACAAAAAAAAGTTTATGATAAAAAGCCACAATTCAATTTTCGTCCTCTTTTGTACAAAAATTTCAGAAGTTTATTTTGGAGGCAAGCGTGAAAAAATAATGACGAGGAGTTATAATATTGACTTGGAACGAAAAAGAAAACAAAATTTCCCAACTTTTGCGTTTCAAACTGTGGATTAATTTTTATAAATTGCTTTGAAAGAAATCTTTTTTTCCTATTCTTTCGCTCTTGATTTTTTTTCGACAGGAAAAAGCACAGCACAGAAGCATACATATAAAAGTACATACGATGATGTTTTGATGAATATGATTTTTATCGCCGTATAAAACAATGCCCACCACTCTGTTTTTTTTAATAATAAAAAGGAGGAAGGAGTAGCAGCCATAGCCACATACCTGGTGTGATTTATGTAAGGATTTGACTTGACGTGAACATGAAAATAAAAATCTAAAATCTATGAATGAAATGAATCAAGATTTTTTTCTAGCTTATTTTTGTTCCATCGTAAAAAAAAGAAACGTTGGATTACAATAAAGAAAAATGTATTATAAAACTGATAATGAGTACGCACAACCAACACACAGGAATAAGATAAGACTAACAACAGAAAAAAATATATCTTAGAAGAAAAGAGCTAACAGAACAAGATAATGGCTCCTTTTTTCCTTTCTTTTTTTTGCTATTACTTCCATTACAAGAAAGTTAATCAGGGTCTTTTCATCGATTATTATTGCTACCATTATTACCATACCATACAATTGTTGAACTGTGTGCATAGATATGCACACACATGCTGCCCGGGCAAGTGGTCATCTTGCCATGTCGGCTCCAAGACGAGAACAGTACAAAAAACTACACACATTTTAGATTTTTTTATTCTACAATGATAAGATTATATAACCTTTTATGAGTAATTTTCATTAGTCATCTTGCCATGTCGGCTCCAAGACGAGAACAGTACAAAAAACTACACACATTGTAGATTTTTTTATTCTACAATGATAAGATTATATAACCTTTTATGAGTAATTTTCATTGAGAAACCTGTGGCAAAAAAAAAGAATTTCATTCCAACAGGTTGTAACTTTGTAACACCCTATTTTTAGTGGGACTGATAAGGCGCTTGCTTACCACAGTTAAGTAATGTATGAGAAAGGAAAGAACATGTAGTTCACTCCTCATCATGATCATCACCTGGTGCAGCGGATCCGATCGGAATGGACACATGATGTATCGCCACTCATTATCCAGATGATCATGATGAAAGACAGTAGCAGATTTTGGACAACTCTATGTCTACCTGTTTGAAAGAAAGCAAGTAACCATGTGCCAATGTGTGCAGCAGTGCCAGGTTGATAAGAAGGACAAGCTTGGTGAGGAAAAATGGAACGCAAACGCACTTCATCCATTACCTAAAAAAATCTTGATTATTATTATTGTGAAGAGCGTGTTTATTTATTAAGGTATAATGCTCAATGAAATGAATGAAGTGCGACTACTACTCTTTTCTCGCAGCTATACATATACTCTCCGTTTTTTTTACCTCAGTTATCTTTATGGTGGACACGAAAAACATGATCCATTCAGATGATAGGTTATCACCATTACATAACAACTACATACTTCTCCCTTCTTCTTCGGTTGTGCTTCCACCGAAGTTATCGCACTTACTGTACACAGCAGAAGTGGTAGCTCATGTGTCTTGTGTCCATCCGCACTTCATGATCTCAAAGGAGTGAGTCAGGTTTTACTCTGTTAATAATGATAAGAAGAAATGCAAGTGGAGAACAAGCAAACAACCTGAAAAAAATAGATGATCTTGGTCGATGAGGATGAGCATGATTTAGGTACGCAGGAGAGGAGTGCTAAGGAAAGTGTGATTTTCTGGGGAGATGTGGAGCTAATGGATTCTCAACCCGTGTCATTTTTTCCTCTCCTTTATTTTCTAACGAGATGAAATCATATCTTCATCGGAATCATCAGAGAAGCGGATCAGTGTTGCTAAAGGTTGAATAAAAAAATATATTAGTTTATACTCTCATGTATTTTTTCCCATTCCTTTACTTTTCTGAGAAAAAAAATTATACACACATTTCAGTTTTTTCTCTTGTACATGTGTATGTACACATCTCCTAAAATAAGATTTTCTGAACTGCAATTGACACAAAATTAGGTATTTCTGTTTTATTGGCCGTTCTTCCATTTCATCGTGTGCGTCATTCGAAGGTTATACTTGCAAAAAATAGTCAGCCTTATAGTACATATTGCGTGTTGATTTAACAGCTCAGATAAGCTCCGGAAAGTGCACATTGTAAAAAAAATTATAAAACTGTCTTTATCACCCAAAGATTATAATCCATCAGGTGAAAATTTCGGAATAAAATATGCGATTTTTGGTTGGATGATCTTGTTCCCTTCCATTTTACTGGTTTGGTGTTTTGCTTGCGTCCTATCAGTTCACCGAACCAGTGGCACGGGACACAGAGGATAACCATTCTCACATTTTTTATTTAATTTTTTTCAAAGTATTGTTTAGGAAGAAGAAGGAAAGCCTTGTTCCTTCCAAAAAGGAAATGACGAATAATGAAGTAATCTTCGAGAAGAATCTCTGAAAATGAAGCAGGGAAAAGATTAGTGGAGGCAGCAAGCAGAATGAAAAAAAATGGAGATGACCATCGAAAGAAGAAAAAAAACCAGGTTGATAATCTAATGTAATAAAATGTGATGGAAAATATGCTAACATTATTAAATCTATCAATTTCCTCCCTCGTAATGTGGCCCAGAAGATAAAAAAGTGAATGTAACAAGCTGTTATTAGTGCCCCGAGATTCATATGATAATAATAGAGCACAGGGTTCGTTTGCTAAGGACGAGTTGCTTCTTTTTCTTCCCTTATCAATATCTTGTTCAAAAAATAAAGAAAAATAGGAATGGGAATAATCAGAAAAAGATAAGGAGACTTGGTTTTTTTTCTTTAAAAAGACTTCTAATCCAATGGTTATCTTGACCGTTGCCAAAAATTATTACAACAAGAATGATAATAAAATGATGGAACGGAGGAGATTTCTTATAAAATGTTTTGGCACGCGCTGTCTTAAAAAATGAGCATCCCTCACTTTGAAAAAAAATAATCACCAAATCCACATCATTTATTCTGGATTATGTACTATCTCAGGTCGATAAGGACTTCTCTAATGTTGTTGTTACTGCGGGGAAATGATAAGCCAGTTCACATCATCCACAAAAAGCCTTAAAATTGCGTCAGTATAACAATAACATTCTAATCGCTCAACTAAAAAGAAGAGGAGGGTTATCTGTGATGAGGCTAAAGAGGAAGTTTGAATTATATGTGGACGGAAATTCATGAAAAATTGATCACCCGCTTCTTTGCATTTAACAAAAGACCACCAACAATCTTCTATCTATTTTTCTTGGTCTGCCCACTTATTCCACTTTATCCTTAATTGTTATCATTGTAACGGTCACAAGCACACGCACAAAAGACAAGAAAAACAGAGCAGCAACAACGGGAGTAGCATGTAATTTCTCAAGTTTCCACTGTGGCCACAACAAACAAAACAAAAAAGGCTAGTTACAGGTGGTACTTTTCAAATGGATATCCGTTTTCCTCATTTCTTTAAATTAATTCATTTCATTAAGAATGAAAATGGGAAAAACAAAGGAGACCTGAAGCGAGGCTAATGAATGAATGACCATTCGCCATCACATTACTCACGAGAAGGCGAAATAAAAAAAATTGAATAAACAAACAGAAAAGCACGGTAGCCGAAGAGAAAACGATGAATGATGAACGTCACTCATGTTCTCAGGCTTGCTCTAGTTGTCTCATTTGCATAATTTTCTTCCCTTGTTCTCACTCATCCTCTAGAACATCAGACCACTAGTGCTAAAGTACCATGTCGTTGTTCGCGCAATTTTTTTTAAATTGTAAAAGCTCTTCACTTCTAATCGCGTAATCATAGTATCCTTTTTTGTGCCCCCATAAATTTTCAAGTATGCATATAATTATTTCCTATCGTTCATAATTAAGATTAGGGAAAATTTGCATAAAAATAGTACAATCATGGAAGAGTTGCATGTTGCATACTTTGATGTATTTTTCACAATTTAAAAAAAATTAAGAGAGAAGAAAAGATCTAGAATTTCAAATTTTGCCGCGGGCTTATTCACTTCACCCATTTTTTTCGTCTAATTTTCTATTTCCTTCCGCTTCAAATTCTCATCTGAATTTCAATATATTTTTCCCATCTTCCAAGAACTAATAAATTTATTTTACAAAATTGCTGTTAATCAAATTAATGATAAGTAGTGTAATTGGCCACCATTTTTTAAGTAGTTCTCTAAAAAAATGACTGCCCACTGTAAAATGATGGATTGCTTACCATACCACCATCCTCGTGCAACTTATCAATTGCAGCTCATTTTTTAGGAATAGAGTTTTTAGCATTATTTTTAATTTCTCACAAGAAAAGGATCAGGATTAATACTTGAGGTAATCTAATTATAAAAAGTAGCATATTAATGATAACCATAATTTTTATGATACTCTTTCTTTTCAGCCTTGCTCCAACAATGCATCTACAATAGTCAAAGCAAAAAAGGATGAAGTGGAGTGGAGTGGAGTGATATCAAGAATTTGGATCGCTCACACATCACTCTTTCTTACTTTACTTTACCTTCCATGCAATCCTCGCGCGAGGTGAACCATATCACGGAAGTGAAACGTCATCTTCAGTGACAAGCCCAGGCTAAAGTATTACCTTTTGATCTCACTAAATAATACCATAATAATAACAAAATGGGGAAATAATCAGGTTGCATATGTCAGAGTTAAAGTTAATATGATGATGAGGATCTTGAGATAATGTTTCTCTATATCCCTGTTGAAAAATAAAGTGAAACATATGAATAATCATTATTATTATTAATATTATCACTCCTCACAGATAGCAATAATTATGAGGATGATGGTACTCCCAACTCTAATTCTCAGGTTCTTAATCCCTTCCTTCTTATCATAAAAAACACAGTTTAACTTAATACTTATTTTTTTTCTATACTAATATACACACAGATCCGATAAGAACCATGCATATTCATTTCTTTGCTCCACAACAGTAATAATCATAATAATACTTTTGTGAAGAATCGTTTTTCTTGTTCGACGTTCCTCCTCTCAGTGTTTTTTTTTCACAGAGCGAAAACAGCCATTTTGTAAATTGGTTTTAATGAGTGTGACCAACCTTTGCCACCTCCTTCTTTTCTCCGTTTTCTTTTTTTTTCATTACAGTAGTGGCCACAAAATGCATAATCATAATGGTAAAAGTAATAATAATCGTTCACATTGATCTGATAATGGAGGATGACGATGATCAAGCTGATCTTGATTTTTTGATGCTTCTCTACACTTATCCTTCGTTGCAGCAACCAAACCGCACCTCTCCATTTAGAAATAAAAACGAGAGAGAGAGAAAATACTTTATTTTAAAAAAAATGGGAAGTTATAACGATGCTTTTTAATGGTAGAGGAGAGTGGTGCATGGTGCATACCTGAAACAAATATATCTATACTACGGAGAAGTGTGAGGTTTTATTTTATTTTTTTGGTTCGTTTCGAAGTGTCGATCATTCACCAAGATAAACTTGTCCCATGTAGAAAAAAAATAAGAGTGTGTGAATGAGTACAATTTTTTCTACCTTTTTCCGTCCATTTTCCATCAAGCATCCATCCAATAATTTTTGTTGTTGTTTCCAAGTTGGATGCAGAGGTTGGAAATTCCAACCTCTGCTTCACACACACAAAACTTAGTTAGTTCGAAAGGCGCAGGCAAATGTGGAAAATGAAAATGTTGTTGTTTTTTGTTGTTGTTACACATTCCCTTTAACACAATAGCTACCTAATTTGATTTGATTTGACTCTTTGATTACTAATCTAACTACATTATTATTACTGTACACACACACGACTCAGAGTGAGAAAAGAATACAGAGCTTTTTCTCTCTTTTTTTTGGTCTCCTCCTCTTCTCCAGTTCAAAACAAATGCATGTGTTGTGTATAAATATGCCCACAAAATTCTTTTTGGATGTTTGTTGTTTGGTGTGGCTCTATTTCTCCCACACAAGGCTTGATTGTTGCTGTTGTTATATATTTTTTGGGAGCTAGCTGTAGTTTTTCCAAGGTGTGTACATGGTGCAGAGTAAAAAAAAGAATTAATTTAATACGTCTGTATTTACCTGTTTATTTCCCTCCATAAATATTCCTTTAAAGCTTCCGGTGATTTTTGATGATATTATATATGGGGGCACCCACTAATGTACTGCACCACCTACACTTTAAAAAAAAACAAAGCAATCAGTCAAAAATACTCTCGTGGTACCAGGTTCAGTTTTCCAAAAAAATATGAAACAAAAACTGTACTAAAAATTTATGGTAAGTTTGGAAAAAAATGTTTTAGAGATGTTTCTATGTAGCTCGCAAAGAAATTTAAATCCCTCGTGAAACATATTTGTAGAAACGACTAGTCGAACAACTATACATATTCTCTGCGCCATAAAACATTCCCAATGAATTTCTGTCCACTTTTCAATCCTGCAAAAAAAAAGTCTTTTCTTTGGTGAGTTGTAACGAATGCACAACACCCTCATCATCATTCAAACGTTGAAGAAAAAAAAACAAATAACATACATGAAACGCCCATTCTAATTCGACTAGCATTTTCAGAGACAATGGTTATCGTTTTCACTCCACTTTGGCTCATACCCACACGCCCATTTTTTCCCTCCTTGCTCCTCTTTTGTCAACTGACTGGCCAGCGAAGAGAAGAAGAAAAAAAACAAATAATATATTGAGGATATAAGAGAAGAGCAGAGAAAAAATACAGAGTGGCAAACTAATAAATCTTGTGAAGGTTTTTGGAGCAGCAGCCACTGCACACCATCTTATCAGCTACCACACATCTCCTTCCTTCCTCGTCTCTTTTTTAACCAGGTCTTTTTTCCTTCCCAATCAAAGTGACACGAGGAAGAAGAGTGGTGGAGCAGGAGCAGATGATAACCAGGAAGAAATAAATGAGCAAATTAGAAAAATATACTTTTTTGTTTATTTACGTAATACACAAATATTTTCCCAAAAAAAAAACAGACCAATCAGAAGGTGTGTGCATGTGTGTGTATTTGGTTTGAATTTTTTGTCTGGAAATTTCTGAATAATAATAAAAAATTAACGTGGGACGTGTGTAAAGGAATTTGGCTGTTCTCGGCAGCGTCTCATGTCGTCGTGATTATTTCCTCATGATCTGGCTGACTGAGGATATTTAGATGGTGAAAATGATCAGACTCCCTGATAACCGCTTGTTAGGAGAGCATTTTATTTATTTATTTTTTTCTCCTATGCTCATTGTCAGCCACTGTTCTCGGTAGCGTCTCATGTCGTCGTGATTATTTCCTCATGATCTGGCTGACTGAGGATATTTAGATGGTGAAAATGATCAGACTCCCTGATAACCGCTTGTTAGGAGAGTATTTTATTTATTTATTTTTTTCTCCTATGCTCATTGTCAGCCAGAACAAGGGATTCTTGCACCTTGTAAAACTTCTCTTTTGTCTTCTGTGCTGTGTGAATATACGTTATGTACACAACAGCAAGTTCCGTCAGCCAAACTTTTTTTCATACTCTCATCAGATTATTGCATTTGTGTTTATATTTTTTTGAGATTTTTGTATATTTTGTTTCGTTTGTGTTGTGTTTGCCATGTTGTACTAAAAAATACAGATTGAAATCTTTTGGGACATGGCCCACTCCACTCAACTCTCTTGGATTTTTTTGGTGCCCATCTTGTCAGCTTAATTCTTTCTCGCCATTTTACACATTTGTTTGGTGCTGCTTCTTTTTCATTAACGCAAAATGGTAACAGATCTGAGAGGTTTTAACAAAGGAAGAAAAAATTTCAAGTGCGAAATGTATTCAGAAATAAAAAAGGAGACTGCATATTATAATATACATATTAGAGACACATCACGCATGGGAAAAAAGTGAATAATCTCTCTCTATTATTTTTTTCTAGAGAGAAATGTAAATAAATTAATTGACAGCATGCTTGTGGGACTTGCGGTTTGAAAAATTGAGATAAGACCAGGGAAAGGAAGCAGGTCAGGCGAAAACATCACAAAACACTTTCGCTTGAAAAGCTAATGTGCCACCAGTTCAAAAAAAGTGACATGATGAAGTGTGCATGTGTTCCTCTCTTGTACTTATTATGTCCTCCTCTCCATTTCCTTCCTTCTTTTCAAACATATTCAGTTGAAAGAGGAAAAAACATTACAATTTTCTTTCCTCTTCTCCTTAAAAAAATTGACATTGTTGAACATGACGGGCGAATGATATATACGGACACAAAAAGAGATGGAGATGGAAACATTAAAACTAGAATCATTTCCAACAAGATCTTCCACGTCGATAACTGGCCTCAACGAAAACTTCACCTAATTGAACGAAAAAAGCTAGCTACCTTCTCTCTTTCGATATCAGACATGTCGCCTTTATTTTTTTTTTCAAGAAAAAAATTTTTGTTTCGAACAGGAACAAACACGACATTTGTTCTTTTTTTTCAGAGCAAAAAAATATTTTTCAGCTAATTCTTTCCAGTTGTAAAAGTGTACATATGTGGTTATGTAATGTTTGGTGTGTCCCATGCTTCTATACATTTTTTTCCCGATTATCTTCTCATCTCTACTTTTTTCCTCTTCTCTGATGAAAAACACATAAATAAGTAGATACATAGTGTGGAGGTTGGGAGTGTAAAAAAATGAAATGAGTTTTGTGGACCATCCTGTAGTAAGCCAGAATGTGGCTTTTTTGGTGCAGCAGTAGTAGATATTACCTCGTTGATCATTCTCATCCGTCGCCCATTTCCACCTTTCGCATTTTTATATTTTTTTTACCCACAAAAAAAAACTTTTGGAAATGAATGTTCATCCAAAATAGTCATAATATTTCTCTCTCTGTGGCTCGTATCATTTCAAACCATCTAATAATGTTCCTATTCGCCACACACACACATTTGAATGGTTCAGGACAGCATTGCATTTATTATTATATTTTTTTTAAGGTGGTATGGTTCATATAATATTTGTTATATGTTTCTATATTTTTTATCTGAATGTTTTATCGCGAAAAAAGGGAGAGAGAGAGGGAAAAAACCTGAAAATGTGTTCAAAAATACGACATACCTGCAGCAGAAATGTTTATGATGAGAAAAAAGAAAAGAGAAAAAAAACTAGGTATGTAGTATGGTTCGTTATCATCATTACTTTGGGATTATTATTACGAAGCGTATAATAAATTCGTCATATTTATTTAATAACAAACAGTAATAATAATGATAATGCTATCCAGTCAGTCAGTGAGTCCATATTTTCGCTGGCAAAAGATCCCACCAAAGTGATAAAAACTCTCTTCTCAGCTAAGATTACGTATGACACGGAGTTTTGAAGCATTTTTCCTGTGTTCAGTCTGAAATCTCTGAAGAAGAAGAAAAATATTAAGAGGTACTCATTTTGATAACCCACCACCTCCACCACATTCTTTTTTTTTGTTCTGATGAAGAAAAAAGGAATTTTAAAAAAATTAATGAATGAATTACTCCGGGAAGGTGAGTGTAATATTATTGTAGCTTTTATTATTATTTTTTTTGGCATCGGGCTACATACTTTTACACTCAGCTGACTTGGATGAAGAGGATGGATGCTAATAAAAAGTAATATATCATTTGAGAGGGCAACATAGCATTGTGGAGGAATATATCCATCATCTCAACATCATTCTCAACATGATCACATCCTCCTGACTCCTCCGCCATCCTTTTCATTACAATTCTGTATTTTTATTTTGCTTATTAAATTCCTCCTACCTGGAAAGATGTGAAACAGAAAAAAAAAAATCGGAGCGTTATCCTACCTGAAACCAGCGTCATCAGAGGTTTAGTCCAATTATTTTTAGTTGTTACAGAATTTTACAGCCCAACCTAAAATACATCTATGCAGCTTGTTGTATTTTGGAGCAAGATTGCTCTGCTCGTTTCCTATGATTATTGCTTGCTCGTTTATTTTGGCTCAGAAAATTGAAAATAATGTGAAGTGCAGGCTCACCTCAACTACCATATTCATCATCAAGGTAAATAGCTCTATGTGGTCATATCATGATAAGTTACTTATGTATTCTGAGTTCAAGAACAAGGGAAAATCCAATTTTTATTGGAGATTTTTTTGGGGGCTAATTTTGGTGTTATATAAGCGCGGAATTATGTCACACTGAACATTTTGCGAAACATTCCCATACTCACAAAATATTATTATCCTCAGATATAATGGAGCAATCACCAGAAGCCACCAGGCACGAACATTTTTTTTGAATCACACACGAATTATTTGACATCAACAATAAAAGCTCTTGATTAGGAAATTCAACCCGGAATTCTATGTTTCAGCAAATAAAACCTCAAGAATCATCATCATCATAGTTGGTGCAAGGCAATTTAATTTTTTTAAAATAAAATTAAGCCATGAACTTTACAAGAAAAACCTTCACAAGAAAAAGAATGTGAATGCATGCAACTATTTCTGCTTGCGTGCATATTCAAATTGGATTAATGTCTTATTTAAGCCCTTGTTTCCAATTCCTTCTTAACTCTTCTACCTTAAGAAAGATAAGCTTTTGAATGTACAAATAAATTGTACGTGTGGTCACCAAATTTTGGTTTGTGTATTCATTGCTTACATTCCCCTCCCATTTTGAGTAATACTTGGTATTATGTTTAATAGCGGAACTTGTAGCTTTTCTGCTACTCCTCCGACCCAATCGCAAGCAAATCCACGTAAAGTGTACCACCACCGAGTGTAGCACAAAAATTGGAGGAAGTGAACCAGAGAAAAAATATAACGCTTGAAATGTTACAAAAAAACAAGAATCGTTTCTTTTTTTAAAAAAAAATCGCTCCTGACCACTCATAATTCTCCTCAGTCTAATTGCTCAATAAGCAATTGATGTATCCCGTACACAAGTTTGATCTTTAACATTTTTTGTAACAATAATTTCATCATCATGTAGCACAATTATGGCTCAAAATGTACAGCATTTCTTGTTAAAAAAAGAAATGATGGTTTCGATTACCATCAAAAAAGGAAGCGGGAGGGCACGGAATCCAAAACCACAGAGTATTCAAGAGTCATCAACCATCATCGTGTTCACAACAACAAAACAATAATACTGGTAATAAAGGTTACGCATAAAATGTGCTAATCACAAAAAAAATCGAAATTGTTCACTCTTTCAAGAAAAAAAATATTACGTGCCGTTACTGACCACAAAAAAAAATATTTCTTGCATGGAAGGCGTCTTCTCCCGCTAAAGTGGTAATTGGTGATTTGAAAAGAAAGCGAGTGAGCGTGGCTCACATGATTACAATAATTGTGACAGGTATCATGATGCTCATCGTTATTAACGAAATTAGCTTGTAGTACAGCATACTTCCATGTTCCTAATCAGTTGGGCCGTTCACCATCATAGAAGTGAAGATCAAGCTTCCACTTTTTTTGGCTAAATATTTTTTTTTCTGTGGGGATATCCAACATTTCAAAGGGATCCCGTCCAACATTTTTTTTGTTGAAGGTGAAACGAGGAGGTTCCCCGAGATAAGTAGCTCTCCAGCAGCTATAAGTTGGCTCATTTGGCTAAATTAACCTGGCAATTTCTTGCTCTTCTTCATTTGAGAGAAGAACAGAAAAACAACTTGTAAATGACTTGAAGACTTCTCTTCTATTTTTTTTTCTGGTTACAATAGCTCATTCTACAAGAAGTGGGATTAGCACGATTTGTTCATTTGTTTTTTTTGTGTGTGTGAAATGTGTGCATAAAAATGATTAGAATCATATGTTTTCTCTTTAGCTCAGTCTTGAAAAGTGAGTTGAAGAATGAGGTGATTTTTTTTAGTGAGACACGAAATTATCAAAATAAATACGTCAGTGGAGAATGAATTTATGAGATTAATCAACGGTCACGCTCACCATTCATTCATTCATATTTTTTTTCATATTTTTTTGGCAAAAAATTATATTTTTAATATATTGGTTTCACAAGGATAGTATCAACTAGATCATCATTACGTTTTTTGAACACCTTTCACTGAACACGACGACCCTTTCCCAATTCATTCATTTTTTTATTTAATGGTTCATGTCTACTTCCATTTTGTACGGTAACGGTTATCAAGCACAAATCTGGAAAAAAATGTGAAGCAGTTATTATTAATATTTGTGATGAAGA
>JAHZNF010000788.1:0-22230 GCA_027744215.1 Troglopedetes dispersus
TCATGTTTCTAGCTTCCAAGTTCGTGGTTACATTTTATATTGAAGCTTATGTGTGCGGGTCGTCGTTGTCGGTGGAGCGTGATGATGACGATAATACTTTGCTTGCTGCTCCAGTATTTACATAATTGTTAGGCTTTCCACAACAACATCCTGTGGAGCGTTTTGATGGCCATGCTCACGCTCATTCACATCACATCTCACCGCACACAAAAGTTGAAAGCCAGAAGCGCAGAAGTGTTTCTTTTTTTTGATGATGAAAGGAGGAAAAAAGGGGAAAGAGGAAACTCTGTATTTTGTTGGAGAAGGAAATGAGCTGCGGTTTCTGGATTCGCGGATGGAAACACTCCAGCAGCATTTAAAATTGAGATGATTAGACAGTCCACATATGTGCACACATCACAGCATCACAGACACAGCTAACATGGTTTGGTGATGATGATGAAACAGAAAGTGGAAGCTTTCTGCTCCAGGATTTGTGCACACAAAAAAAGACAAAATTCTTTTGTAGAAACTGAAAACAAGCCAGGCAGAGATCTCCAGAGGAAAATTTAAATGAGTTTGTATTTTGCTCTTTTGTATTTTGGAAGTTTGTTTTCAGGAGGGAGTTTTCCGTCGATAAATGGAAGAAGGAAAAAAAATCGATGATGATAACCACCGAAAATAAAATGGAGGAATTCTCTCTGGAGAATACAAAAAAAACAATCTGTTTCCGCTGATTAGATCTCTCCAGCTTTGCAGAAAAAAATCTCCGAGCACGCTCCCTTTTTTTTGTCCACAAAAAATGTTTTTTCTTTCGTGAAAACAAAAAAATCACAACAGAAGTAAATCTTCCTTCCACCGAAGAAGAAAAAAACTGCAAACAAATGTGACCAACAAAGACACACTGCTGAGCTGGTGCAGTGCGTCTATATTTTACACGAGATTTTTTTAATGCCACACACAAACAAAAATGCACACAAGAAAAGAAGCACCACCACCGCAAACGACAGCCGCTGTCCTGTCAAGTCAACTGCACTCTTCTACTTGCACACAACTAGTGCCAAGTCGCTAAATGCTAAACTGTTTGTGAATCATCATCATCATCATCACAGCAGTCAAGCTTGCTTAGTTTTTAGCTTGTGTTCTGTTGTTATTTGTTATCCAAAACAGAAGCTGAGTGAGAACTCAGCACAAAATAAATATAGTTTACTAGTTTATGCACACACAACACTCGTAGTAACGTGGAGCACACAGCTGCATAGCATAATCAGCATAATTTTTTTCTATTTATGTATTATGAATTTTCTCATGTGTAGCAGCAATACTAGATTTTTTTGTTGTTCTAACGTCGATAAGCACAGAGACTGACAGACGTCATGTCAAAGTTGTGGAAATGAAAGAAAAGTGAAGAGCAAGAAAGAAGACAAAAAAATATATGTTGTGTGCATAAATGCATGTGGGTATTTTAGATAAGTCTGCATTGTTTGCTAGTCTTATATTTATTACTTAATCTGATAAGAAGGAAGAGGAGCAGTAGTCATGATTGACATTATTAGAGTGCAACTTATAGAAAGGTGTTGTGCATTGATAAGCAGAAGTTTTGAGTAAAAAATGTGATTGTGTGCATGCAAAGGCATGTAATGTAATGCATCAGGCTAATTTATCTTGCTACGAATGGAAATGAGATGAGCTACATTTTATTTCTCATTGTTTTTTTTTTCTTTCAATTTAAAAAGGTGTGATTGATGGAATCGAGCCGGTTGAATTTTTCTTGTTTTTTTTTAAAGAATGGAACTTTCTACTCAAGATCCACTCCAAAAAAATTTAAGTTAGACTTTACCACCAGACTAGGAAAATGTGAACTTTCTTGATAACTCCACTTATCAGATATTTCACGTCTATGTATTGGCTGATCAATCTTAAATGTTTTATCAAAAAATGTAATTATAATTTGTGCATAATTAATTACGAATGCTGTTTCGCATCATCTTTGCTCCATTCTATTTCACGTCTATGATGCTTACGAAAACCCAGAAAAAATGCACAAAACTTTCCTTATCATTTCAATCATTCATGGTTTTTCTGTCCTTTTTCTTGTGTTGATTGCGACACAAGAAAGCGTGAAAAAAATTTTATTCATAATTTAACCAAGTATCAAATGTTGTCATCAATATTTGTGCTAAAATGTGACACAAAAAATAATACCGTTTTCTATGCAAATTTCGTCCTGATTTCTGTGAAAAAAAATTTGTGGAGTCAACATCTTTTCCACCATTTCATACTGAGTTTAGTTTCACAAACCTCTCAAGAAAATTGCATCTGATAAGAAGAAATAGAAATAGCAATGTGGTTAAAATATCTAACCTAAAAAATATTGTTGCCGAAACACTCAAAAAAATATGCATAATCCTCAAATTGTAAATATGTAACATGTATTATTTTATTTATAAGTAAACATAAACAGATAATTCATGTCAGCTTCAGTATTTGTGCGGCTGGCTTGCTTGTGTCAAAAAATATATATATCCATTTGCAGTTTTCTGCATGTGCTGCTGGCTCATCCTCAATGTCTTTCAGTGGTAATGGCAATGTGTGCAGTGTGCACCGACCAGATCCCGATAAGCTTCTGCTTCATTTTCTTTCTTTATTATTTTATTTACTTTTGTCGCATTTAATTTATGCAATTTTACGCTGTAATTCGTGTTTATTTTTTTTATTTTCGCTCAAATAAACAATAATAATAAAGTGACGCCTCCAAGTATCTATCTATCTATTCCTCTCGGTGAGCACAATGTGTGCAAATTTTGTTTTTTTTGTGCAATATTATGTTATGTGTGTAACAAGTAGGAGCAGATAATGAATGAACATACCGAGTTGCACAAAAAACATGGTAATAATAATTAGAATGTTTCCTTTTTTATTGAGATTATACTACACACACGCTCAATGTGTACCATCTGCATTCATGCATGAAACAAAAAAACCCATAAAAATAAAGGAATGGGGTATGTATGGCTGCATTTTGAAAAGGTCGTTTTTTGATAGACGGCTGGGAAAAAAAAGAGACACGCAAAAAAACAACGACGCACTCGTTTCCATTAAATATTTTATTTTTAGTTCTTGCCCTTCTTCTCTTCAACAAAAAAATGTGCTGGTGCGAATTAAATCATTCTCTGTTTTTTTCGAGCTTATCATCTGTTTTTTTGTTGTTTTTTTCAGTTAGAATAAAGGACAAAAAGATTGTTGCTTCAAAAAAGAACAGAAATGGGCTAGTTAATGAGAAATCAGACAAAACCATTTGGAGCAAAAATTTGTTTTTGTAAAAAAAGTGAGACAAGGAGCGGGTAACGTGGTGGATCCATTTCATGGGAAAATAATTACTTGAAACATGTGCATTTAAAAAAACAGAAACTAAACCATTTCGTTAGGAAAAGAGAATTTTGTTTTAGAGCACTAAACTAGACTTTTAGAATAAAATAAACAACAAATGCATCATGTCTTCAAAACCTCCTTAATTTTTTTCTTTCGGCAAAAATAAAAAAACGAAGCTTTTAGTGAAGGCGCGTGTGACGTGTGTGACGTAAATGTAATGTATGTGTGTGTAGCTCATACATTTATCAAGTGTGTGTGCGCACACAAGACAGCAATAAACCTGGTTCGCATGAGTGATTAATTTGATAAAAAAAAATATATTGAATCTTCTTCGAAACAAAATATCATTCTTGGTCAAAACACAAGGAATCACGCCTATTTTTCGAAAAAAATTTAGCTCCGTTTTCAACAACCATTATATTTTTGGTTATCGGAAGGCTTATCTTTAGTAGTGCAATTTGTACTCACTCCTATGAGAACAACCATGTCAGATGAGTTTGCAAATTTTTTGCTAAAAATGCCGCATTTTTTTAATCTTTCTTTTTTAAAAAAATTGCCATCCTCTTTTTTATTTTATCTTTAATGCGCACACGAGTGACAATATCCCCTCTCTGCATCATTTTCAAAAAAAAAGAAATAATAATTTGCACGTAAACTCACACCAGATTGTGATCAGATGAGACTAAACTCTAATGGTCTTTCATGTGAAACGGTTGAGTTGAGCTCTTGTGGCACAAAAAAAATGATGACAATGCATGGCTTTTTTCGCACTGCTTCCACTATTATTCCTGTGTACGTGTGTGCATAGATGCTACCCTTTATTTTGTGGCCACGCTACACAGTTATATTTGCATCCATAATGTGATTTTTATGAAAAAAAAAGACGGCATCTCTTTTTTTTCAAACTATGTAAAGGCCATTGTGTTATGTATATCCTTCTTTTTTTGTCATTTTCGTTCCATCGTTGTGTCCTCCTCTCTCCTCTGATTTGATGATCGCAATATGGTAATGAAATGATAGTGGGGTACTTTACTCACAAAATACTTTTTTTTAAATAACGCTTCTATTTATGATAATGGTGCCGCTGGTGGTTTTCTCTTCGATTATTTCTTGTTGAGCAAAGTGGTCACAGCTTTGGGCTCTCTTCTCGCCTGTGATGGTCTCTCTATCAATTTCAGTTTGAAACTGGCTACAAGGGAATTATGATGATGACGATGATGATGATCATAGCGGAGCGAACGGACCATTATCATTGAGAATTGTATGCATGTGTGCACAAAGTGGACACAGAGTTTTATTTTTTATTCTCGAGTGGAAACAGGATGTCATGAAGCGATAAGCTGGTTCGTCAAGCTGCTGCTGCTAAATATTTTTTTGCATAATAAGGAATCTTTCTAGAATAAAAGAGGCTACTTACAAAAAAAATTGTGTTTCGAAAAATGGCGATGATAATGAATTTTTTTTTTGTGTGAAGAAGGATAAAAAAGAGAATGTTTTTACGCTATTATATTTTTGGACACAGTGAAGTGTAGTGTGTGTCCATTATTACGTTATGTTACCCTGTTGGGGTTTTTGTGGTGTATATTTTATTTTTTGTTCATAGATTATTGAGCCATAATATTGCGGAGTGAAAAAAAAAATGAATGAGTGAAATGTGGGAGGAAATTTTTGTTTAATAAAAAAACGCGTATATTGCAATGCAATAGACAAACTGGCGCGACCAACCGCAAAAGAGCCATCAGCATCATCACAGTAGAGAAAAACTTTTCTGCTGACATTGACGATCTCTGGCTCCACTTTTCAATCTAATTATGATGTTCCACAGGAGCTCACTCAGATATTCTTTTTTATTTTTTTCCAACCCGGCCAATGTAACTTTTTCATGGTTCATGTGTGCTCCCCTTACGAGCAGCAGATTGAAATCTGTGGGTTATAAAAATATGTGTGATGCACACTTTTCATTCTCAAAAAATGCTTTTGACAAGAAGGTTTACACATTTTTATAAAAAAAGTGTGTGCATATATATTTTGGGGGGATTTGGTTTGCAAGTAAAAAAAATGAAAATCTCCCTTTTGATTTGGTATTTTTTTCTCTCTTATCTGAGATGATGGAGATATAATAGTTTTGAAATGTGAAAGGAAATTCGTTACACGCCTCCGCACACTCACATCACAGCAGCCTTTAAGTCTGCAATCTATTGTGTCATAAATGTTACTTTTTATAACAAAAAAAAAACTGCATGATGATACTAGGTCTTGGCTAAACAACCACTAGGATTGTGTCCATAAATGTTGTATTTAGATGGAGCATTACTGAGACAAAGTATGTGGTAGAAAAATTATCATGAATGCATGTATACAATTTTCCACCCATTTTCTGACTAAAATACTCGTTTCGAAAGAAAAAAGGTTATCTTATATTGCACACACAATAAAAATGGACACTTCCACTTCTCCTTGCGGATATTCAAATGGAGCATCATGTACTATGTAAGTGCTTTCCAATGGTGTGGTGGTCAAGAAGAGCCAGAAAGGATCACAGAAATAAAAAGGAGCAAAAAAGCGCCAGCAAGAAAAAAAGGAAAGTAGCTAGTAAATCAATCTCTTTCCCGATTCCTTCTTTGGTTTCACGTTCCTCTTCCTTTTTTGCAGATGTATTTTTTATGGAGGAAGCTTTCGCACAGATTACGCACCACTCCTCAAGAGGAAAAAAAGGAAGGAGGAAAAAAGGAATATAAAAAAGGAAATAAAGCCATACTTGATCTCCTTTTTTCTCTTCATCTTCGCTGTTGCATCAGCACTGCTGATGATAAGAAAAAACCCCTTTCTTTCCTTTTTTTTAATCAGAGTAGAAAGTGAATAAAATATACATGCACGAGACATGTGGAAACAAAAATTTTTTGGGTAAGAATTCATCAAAAGTGAATTTGCTGTGTGCAAAAAAATAAAGAACTCTTCTTCTTGGTTTTTTTAGAAAAGAGGAATCACTTCTTTCCACAAAATTTACGAGACATAAAAAAAAGAAAAGAGAAAGAGGGAAGAGACGATAAGTCACTAGAAAAAAACTAGGAAAAAGGAGGCTCGATGATTTCCTTTAGTTTTTTATAGGCTCTCTTCTACTAATGATGGCAAGAGTTTTTTTGTGTGGAGGCGGAATTAACCTTTTTTCTAACGAAGAAGGCAATGAAGTACCAGGAAAAAGAGAGAAGATAAGCGAAGAACGGATTGAATGAAATGCTTTTTTATTTCCAAGTCTTTATTTTGTATTCAAGGTTTTTTTTATTGATGCGATAAAGTAAGTAATATCCTCTCTCTGTGAAGTGCATCTCTGGTGGACTGAGAGAAGTGGTGGTGGGATTGTGGACAAGAAAATTATCTCCGCATCCGGCTCTTTCAATGTTTATGTTTTTTTGCACAAATTGAATATCTCAACAAAAAAGTAGAGAACTGACGTGACGTGACGTGTGTGCAATGTGCATAAAAATATACACTGATTATATAATATTTTTGGAGGTCACCTTTTTTCCTGAAATGATTGAAGGCATTAATTTGAGACACAATTGTAAAAGCGCCGGTGAATAAAAAATCTACTAATGATGAGCTCAAAGTACAAAGTTCTTTTTTTTGTGTTTAGGAAAATAATATCTGGAGCATATTTCGAGTGCAAATTATTATGTGTGTCCTTTTTGAAGGAGCTTGTTAATATGGTGCACATGCGGATTGTGCTCATCGAGAAGAAAGTACTCTGACGTACGAGCTTGCAACGTGACTTCTCCAAAAAAGAAGTATGGATCTGCTGAAGCAGTTTTGAAGTTGAGCTTCTGCTGCTGCTGCTGCTTCAATAAAAATAAAAATTGGATAGAAACGTGATACTCGATTATGGGGAAAATCTTATTATGGCATCTCCATTTTGATAATGATGGCGCGCGTGGGTAGTTGGATAAAAATGAGCACATTATTATATTTCTTTGAGAGTCGTGTGCAAGCAAAAATTTATCCTTCATTCTCCTGCCTAATAATTTTTCTCAACACTACGCAGCCGTCACTAATCATAAATATGGAGGCAGGAGGAAATAATGGAGAAAATCGAATAAAAAAATATACATTTTTTCCCTTTCAATTATTTCTTGCTTTGAAAAAAGGACAAGTATTATTGAACCAAGGATAATAGTATCCTCCTTCGTCTCTCTCTCTCATCATTTCATTTTCCCCCGTGCGCACCAGAAGGAGAAGATAAGTAATAAAATGAGATGGAGGAGCTGTATTGTAATACCAGGAAAAATAGGGAAAGATGAACACATTATGTTTCTCTTTTCAGACTGGAGATTGAATGGAAGTTATTATGATTCTTATTCTTACTGTGGAAGATGATAAGATGACGACGATGATTGGGAAAGACGTCAACATGTCTTCTTTCTCGCGAGTAAAATGACAAGATGGAAGGAGAAGCAAATCATGTGACAAGAGGAGCGGATATAAATATATTTTTTGTGCCAATTCTTGAAGAAAGCGCATTTTCTACTTTCTTGTAGTATTTTCCCCATAATAAATTCCGTCTCTCTCTCTCTCTGGAAATGTGTGTGTGCACAATTCTCTCTAGTATGCTCTATTCCTTCTTTTCCGTCAATCTCAGCTTTTCCTTCCGTCCTTCAAGTTTTCCTTCAAGGAGAACTAGATCCTGTGTAGTTTTTTTTCTCTTCTGTGGTGACAGAAAATTTTCTCTGACCTGACAACAGCCATGACTTGTCACCAGCTTGTTCGGGATTTTCCAAAAGTGACACACCAGAGAAAGGAGACAAATCTGGCCACCATTATTTATTATTTGTTGCTACACCGCTCCATTTCCATTATTTATTTCTGCAGCTTTTTGTGTACCATTGATATCCACAGAAAAAAATAGAAACATGATATGTGCCACCGCACAGGTAAGATTTAGCCCGAAAAAAAAATCGCTTATCTGAAGTGAAGTCAGAAAATAAAAATACTCTGATGTATTCCTTCCTTGTAAAAGTAAGAAAATAGTAGAGTAAATGAAAGCAGAGCGTATGAAAACGGAGCGAGGAGTTGGTAAAGCAAGCCACTTCTATAAATACTTCTCTCCATTCTCTCAACTTTTTCTCCGAGCGACAAGAGAGGAAAAGGAGAGGAAGCTCGTGGATAAGCCGAGGTAGACAAGTCTCAGGAAAAGTTGTCGAAATGACAAGAGGAGGGAAAAAAAAGTTTGTTATGTGCAAACACACACATCCAAAGAAGAAGAGGAAGAAGGAGGACCACTTTTTTTTCCAAGGGAAAACTCTAATAAAATGCACACATGGATAAAGCAGAGGAATATATACACTTCTTGATAACTCCTACATATGAACCCTTTTATTTTTATTACCTCTCGAATAAACATTATGGAAGGGTGTCCTTATATCTACTTTTGGAGGGAAGATAATATATTAAAAATTCTATTGGTGCATTACAAGTTGTTTTAGAGACGCTTTTCAGTCTTCTCATATAAAATTGGAGCATGAGCGGCGGAGCAAATGGGCACACATATTTATGGATATAGAGGAAAAAACTCATTTGCACTCCTCGCACACTCCTCACATAACACAGAGGACAGAACACGAGAGAAAAAGGAAAATGGAGCTTGGGTAAACTTTTTCAAGTTTTTTTTAGAAAAAAAAGAGCCAGCCACACACACGGAGCTGCTCCAAAACCATCAAAAAACAACAAAAGACAAGGACGCCAAAAGGAGGAGAGAGAAAGTGGGTAATAAAATGGAGGGAAAAACAAATTTTTTTTCCTGAAGGATTCTCTTCTCAGAAAATCTAAATAAGGAACACGACTAAAAAACAAAAACAGAGGGCTTCTCTTTCTTTCAAGATTTGCTTTTTGAAAAAAGTTTTTTTTTCGCAAAATGAGAAAATGTGGAGCAGCACTCTTCTCATTCTTCTTCTTCTTCTGAAGAAGAAGAAGGATGAAGGATTTGGAATATTCGAGAGGAATAAAAAAAATTATGAAGAACAAAAAAAGCAAAAAAAAATACATCAATGAATGAATACACACAAAAGATGATAAGCTAGCTGAGCTATATATAGGCTTCGTGTTTCTCAATATTATTTTCAGTGTATTTATTAATAAAAAATAATAAGAAGAAAGCAAGGAGGAATGTATTTTGTGCTCTTTTTTTATTATTATATATATTTTTTGGAGACAGGAAAAGAAGAAGAAGAATGGCAGAGGAAAAAAAGCAATGTAGTGTGGGTTATCATTGTATTACGCTACTACGAGCCTTTTCCTTCCTTCCTTCTCGTTTTTCCTCCTCATATCCTTTTCCCAAGAACAATGACATATTATATGGAACAAAAAAATTTTTTTATTATTATTATTTTATGAGATGCTTCACTTGTGTCACATCTTGTGTGTGTGTGTCTCTCTCTCTTTTCTTCTGTATTGTTGTTTGCTTCTCCAGTTTTTTCGAGTGAGTGAGGCTCTATATGCATTACTCCTTTTAATAAAAATTTCACCCTTTTTAATGGGTAATATAATATTCGAAGGGGAAAAGAGTGCGCCTCCATAATATTTCCAAAACATCAAATATTGATGACTCTCCCGCTCCGAACTGATGCTGCTTTTTTTCCTTTCCCCGTTCCTTCCTTCTCTATTCGGGTGAAAGTGAGTGAAAAGCATCCTGGATTTTCTCATAACATATAAATATTATGCACACACTATGTGAACAAAATGTTGTTTTTTGAGCCTTATAAATTTCTACTATGATGAGAGGATGTACATGCATTTGATATTATTTTATGAGACTGAGAAAGCTCTTCTTCATTTATTATGTATTTTATGGAGGACGACACAAAAAAATTTTTTTCCTCTACCTCCATATTTCATGCTTTTCTACGAGACATTAAAAAAGCATCCATTTCATCCATCCATCCATCCAGAATAATACAAGCTGACTAGTCCACTTACATTCTCTTCTCTTTTCTTCTCTCTGCACATATAACACAAAAGCTGAACTGAAGCCAGTAATTTTTTGAAGGTACAGAAAAAGGAGGAAAGGCAACAAAAAAATTTTTTTTTGTTGTGTGCGGAAAACTTGGGAAGGAGAAGAAAAAAGAAGTAAAGTGCCTCCTTCCACCTTCTCCACTTCAGATTATTAGTATTACCCAGAAAAAAAGAAGTATTATGGAGTGCAGCTTTATTTTTTTTCAAGAGTGAGTGAGCCAGCCAGCCCTATTTCCAGAGCCACTCGTATTTTTAGGTTCCAGAGAGACTTTTTTTTATTCTATTATGCATATTTTTTTCCTGTACTTAACATATAAAAATGGTAATAATAAAAAAAAATATAGCGCTGAAGGAAAAAAAAGAATGTGAGCTATAATAATGCAGCGTGAAATGGAGGCAGAGAAAAACGAAGAAATAACATAGTAAGATATGATGGCATAAGTATAAGATGTGTGCATATTTATTATGGACACATCCTACCATTACTTATTTTGGGTACGAAGACATGTGTGTGTGCATAAATTTTTTTTTATCCTTTTCAGTCACATTCCGTATTTTCTTCTCTTTCTCTCCGGAAAAAATACTGTGTGCAAAAAAAAATAATAAGAGGCATGTCTGAGTTGGACTTTTAGTGCCACCTTTGCTTATCATCAGCACCCTCCTTCTCGCACTATTTAGAGGAATCTTCCAAGCCATGTCATTACGGTGATAGGTGCTATGACAAAAAAATGCACGCTTCAATTCCTTTCTTGATGTTTGTTAGTGTTGTGACAGGGCTGGTTTTATGCACACACACATGGCTCCTTCTTATATTTTTTATGTTCCTTTATTTTTCTCTTCCTTTTTTTCTTTTATTCTTTTCGATGAGAAGAGAAGGAAGAATGACAAGAACAGCACTTTCCAATACTTTTTTTCTTTCTTTCTCTTTGGAAGCTTTGTTCCGTGCAAATAATCGATTCTTCTTTTTTTTCTTGAAGAAGAAAACACTTCTTTCCCTTGCTTCCTTATTACTTACACTTTGTCAAGTTAGTTGAGAGAGAAAAAAATGAGAGTTTCCCTTTTTTCCACCTATTTTTTGGTTCAAAAGGCCATGGTAAATATTTATGCACACACTTGGAATTATTAGCTATCCTGGAGAAGGAAGAGAAAATCCGCTTTACGATGTAAATAAGGAGGTTGTCAATTTACTCCCCGGAAAAGTTTTTTTTTCTTAAAAAGTTTGACGCCAAACAAAATAAAAGTTTTGTTCCTTCCCGCGTGTACTTAATGGCCTTTTTGGGGTACTGTGAGAAAGGAAAATAAATGGTGGGAAACGTTATCTTCCCATTTTTCATGGTTGTTTACACGTGTAAAGAGTAAAAACTCAATTTTTTTTTGTGAAAATGGTGTGTGACGAATATAAAAGTGGTGGTTATCAGCACCACAGAAGAGTCATTTTTTTAGGAGACACAAAATAAAAATTGCCTCCATCTAATATTCGCATCGCATCACTTCTTAGTTGATATGAGAAAATGGATGTGTGTGGTGCCCCTATATTCCTGGGGATTATTGCCTCATAAAAAATATATTGCGCCATTCACCATCATTCCCTTCTCTTCTAATTCATTTACCCACACTTTACTTAGCCATTATTGTGATGTTTGTCTGTGTGGAGATATGTGTTCGTAATAAAATCGTAATGAGACAATTTTTTTTTCTCGCCTGGAATACGATTGGCTCCATAAAAGCTCCACTATTATCTTTTTTATACGAGCATTTTTATGTACTCTCTTTTTTTACTTGGTGTAGCTGGCTTAGCAATAAAAAAACAAGGTGGTCAATGTATGTGAGAGTGATAAGGCCAATTTAATGTTGTCCTTTCATGTCATTTATTATTGTTTCCGGGTGTATCCACTATTTTTTTATCAAAGAAGGGCACAACTTAAAAATAAGAAGGATATTATGTTCCCAAAATAATTTTCTCTCATATATGAACACACAAAAACACACACCACATTATATCTGGCTCACGTCTTGTCAGAAGAGCACACGCAGTAGAGTAGTGTGGTGGTGTGGTGGTCTCCTTGAGCTTCGCTCTTTTCTGTTACGTGTGCTCATTTGAACTCTTGAAGGACACTCTGAGAAAAAAAATATATCTTTCCTGCCTTCCTTATTATCAGCGAAGGCCATCCAAGCAACAAAAAAAGAGTTACGTGTGCTCATTTGAACTCTTGAAGGACACTCTGAGAAAAAAAATATATCTTTCCTGCCTTCCTTATTATCAGCGAAGGCCATCCAAGCAACAAAAAAAAGAGACGCAGAAGAAAGTGGAATGGAAGGAATTTATTATTATTTCCAACCAAACCAGTTTATTTTTCACCTGAGTGAGTGACGGACTCCTGCCTCCACGGTGGAGGTGGAGGCTCCACCTCTTTTTTTCGCTCTCACTACTACTAGGTATATTCTTGTTTCTATTCTAATAGCTTTTTCCTGTTAGAATATATATATTTCCAGAAGAACTTTGCGCTCCACAGCTTGCCACCGTCATCATCATTATTATTATCATCATCATCATGAGAGAAGCAGTGGGCGCGTGATCCATGTCACTTCTCTATTAGTTACCGGTGGTGCGGTGCTCCTGGAAAATGGGAAAGTTCGATCATAAGAAAAAAAAAGAATAGTTGAGCAGCAGCAGCAGCAAATGTTGTGTCTTTTTGCCTTATCCTTCATTTGGCTTCACTTTTCCTCTTCTTTCTCCTCACTTTCTTCTTATTTTCTTGGCAAAAACGAAATATGGGAGCTTTCCACTTTTGCTCCAAAAATATACGTAGGTATAGGTAGCTAGCACCAACGACCACCACCAAGCAACCATCACCACCATTTGCTCCAAAAAAAGAAGAAGATGGAACTGTAGCAGTGGTGCTGGTGCTGGAAGCATTTCCAATCTTTTTTTTTGCACTCAACCGTGATCCATCCAGTTTTCTCCTTAATAAGGTGGCTTTTTTTGTATCTGCCAACCTTACCTCCCATTTTTTATATAGTTTAAGTATGACCAGAAAAAATAAGGATGTAAGGAATATGTATTTTTTTCTATGTATCCATATACATATACATATAAAGGAGCAGAGTTCCAGTTCGCTATGTTTCCACTACTGTGAAGTTAGAAAAGAAAGAGAGAGAGAGAGGAATTGTAGTAGTAGTAGTGGAGCAATTTTTTTTCCTTTCTCCTTTTCCTGTTGGTGGCAACAGCAAAGTGGCACGGTGGTGGCATCGCGTGGTGCTTTATGCTCCTTTTCGTTTTCCCATTCTTGGACTTTTTTTGTGAAAGAATCTACTTCTTTTGCTATAAATATATTTCTTGTTTCGTAGTTTGGGAGTGGGACCAGCAGAGGATATGGATATATGGACACAAGAAGTTTCCCTTCCAAATGGTTCACTCTCTCGCTCACTCACACACCACTTTACTCGCATTCCACTCTGGGGAACAACCGGTGACAAGTGAGCATGTAAAAAAATTGTCACAGGGTAGCATTCTCATCATCATCATCAGCATCATCGTGTCTTCAGTGATGTAACCAAAGTCAAAAAGAAGAAAGATAGAAATGTATCCTTATTTTTTTGGACACACACTACTCTTTCCAAAGAACTGGACCACCACCGGGGTAGATATATTTTTTTGTTCGGTGTCCTTTTTTCTGAGAAAAAAACTTATCTTTGTGACAGGAAAAGTATTATTTTTGTCTCCGAATGAACGTATAATCCCTTCTATTATTTATTTCTTTCTTCTTATCCTGTCTTCCATTTCATTCCTTCTTTTTTTTTGGATCAAAACCTTATCCAAAGTAATCTTGAGCTTGGACTCACTCCACATGTGTGTGTGTGTGTGCAAAAAAAGGAAATCATTTTTTTCAGGAGATTGAGATTGAGGAAGAAAGAGAAAAAGACAGAAAAATATTTATACGGGAAGAATCCACACACAAAAAAATTGTGTGGAGCAGAAAATGGGAGGAAAAAAGGAGCAAATCTGACTTCTTTTCTTATCGCGTTAACTCCACTTTTTAAGTGGAAAATTGTAGGAAACCGATTGAACCGAAGTGCTTAGTCACCCGAATCAAGAAATACGAGAAAAAGAAAAGGAAAGAAAAGCAGAAAAAAAGAGACAAGAAAGCCGCAGGGATCGATATCACTTTCAGATATCTTTCTTAACTTATCCTGTACAGCTATATACATACATATATATTCGTTTTCTTGATAAGCATTCGCGGAAACAACTTTTCGCCAAAAAAAATTTTTTTTTGTTATATATTTTTTTGTCCTAATCATTGTTTAACACTCGAGCACTCCTTTTAAAGAAATATATCTAATACAAAAGTTAACTTATCCTGTTACTCTAAAAGAAGAGTGTCTCATTTCCTTTTGGAAAATAAGTGGGTATCCTTGATTTCATATTTTTTTCCTTTTGTGTGCACAATATTCAAGAGTTGTAACATATCATTACACAAAATGTGAAGGAATGAAAAAAATTTTTTTGAAAAAAAAACCATGTCGTACAACATTGAAAACGATGATGAAAGTGTGTGTGTGTGCAAAAAAAAAGAAATCTTGATGAGGAGCATGTATGCCTCTGTTTCACCCGAGAACTTTATATTTTTGTCAAGAAAAAATAGGGCTTGTGTAACACTTTTTTTTATTTCGGATGATATATGAGATTCCTTTCTGTTATTGTTACTTGTCTCGTTTCTTTTTTTTCATGGAGGAAACTTAGTTTCACCATTTTTTTCTGGCTACTACTACAAATGACCATGATCACACATATGATATGATGATGATGACGAGAGCAATAATACTATGTGTACATTTTTTTTAGAAAAAAAATTATTATATATTGTATCGCACACGTAATAGAAACTAATGTACAAAATTTTCATTCTGTGTCCCAAAAAAAATTTCTTTTGTAAGAAAAAAAAACTTTGATAAGACAGATTGTGTAAGAGAGAAAAGTAGAAACTTTTATTGCAAACAAGAATCCAAAAAAAAGTAAGTAAGTGAGTGCAGACGAGTATAAAAAATATAGATCGACACACACACACACACACACAAAGTTGTACTTTTTTATTTGGATACATCTTTCCTGAAGAAGGAGAAAAAAAGAGAGGGAAAAGTGGTTGTGCGAGACAATTTGTCACGCTCTTGTAAATACCACATTTACTATGATTAAGGGCACTTTTGAGCCACACATTTTGTGAGAGAGACTAACAAGGTTTGGTTTGGTGTGCGCTGCAACAAAAAAAACTTTTTTTTTTTAAAAAAGAACAACTCCGTTGAAATGAAAAGTGAAGGTGAGCGCAAGTGTGTGTGTGCTTGTTCACATTTTAAATTTTTTTGCACACATTTTGATTTTTTGTTTGTGAAGCAATTTTTTCTTGTTCAGCTTGTCATCATCATCATCATCATGCATGCTTCACAATTTTCAGTTTCAACGGAATAAAAAAAATGGTGACAATCACAAAACTAACTTTTTTCTGCAGAGTAGTCTTTTTTATGGGAAAATGATAACGTGGTGTGTGTGAAATGCATCCCATTTTTGCTCTCTAAAAAGATAAGACTTGTTCTTGTTCGTCATTCGAGGAATGATGACGCTGCAGGCATAGCAAGGGAAAATGATGTGCGCACGTTTGATTTTTTTTATCTTGTGGAAATAAATAAAGATGAAAACTTTATTTTAGAATCATCATTCCTGCTGAGCAGTCATGCATCTTCACAGATGTTGGTTTGGCTTGTCATGTGACGCGAAAGAGGATTTTTTTTGTGTTTTCAAAATCTCAACCGATTTTGTGTTTCGATGCTCCATAAAAAAATATTGTACATCGTATCAAACTGACACACTACTGACATCATTTATGTACCCTTGTTACCCTTATCATTGATGTGTGTGTGCATAAATCCGTGCTTCACACACCGATTACATGAAATCCGTCAGAGAGTGAACCGAAGAAAACACCAAACGGAACAACGAAAGGATAAGGAAAAAATAAGAAAAGAAAAATTTCATTCTGCCTTTTATCCTTCTGCATAAATCGCACACTATATGCAATAAATATTTTTTTCTAGTTGAATGGAGGCAAGCATCGATACTTTTATGAAAATCGTGGAGGTAATCGATGCTCGATTCACTCATTCATGCGGTCAGAGGCAGAGTCATGCATCAAAAATAATATTGCACACCAGAGTAGCTCTCTGCATAGATGTATCTATCTCAGTTTATGTGCAACTATCTCTTTTTTGACGTGATGAATCACTTGTGTCATATTTAGCGGAGTGAAGTATTAAAATGCAATTTGTTATTATTATCCTTTTTTTTCACGGAAAAACAGAATTTCTCTGGTGGTGGTGGTGGTGGGCAGAAATGGAACAAAAATATATATTTCATGTTTAATAACATTCCCGCACACACACACACACAAGACACGTGCTTTAGATTATCGACTTATTTAGAAGGTTCTGTTCAAATTACTCACACTTTTTTATGGTTATTTTTTTAAAAGACAAAACTAAATGATAATCTTTGTAAGGTAACATTTATGTCTGCACTCGAGCTGCTACTGCAACAAGCAAATACAATTTTTTTGATAAGCGAAATGAATGAATGAATGTGAACTGATTAGCATAAAAATGAGATGTCTTCTACTAATGTGCTCCTGAAATACAAACACACTTTTTTCCACCTTATCTTTTCTTTCTGACTATAAAAAGTAAATGTACTTTTTTATTGTTTTTAATAAGCTCTTTCGAAGTTGATTTCACTCTAAAGAAACTGTTAAAAACAATAAAGAAAACCTTTTCATTCTTCGCTTAGTTAGGTACTCTCGCTTATCTTTTTAAAAAGAATTCAATTGTGTCTACAGCAAAAAATAAAACAAACGGAGTGAAATGAAACCGGTGGGATTTCTTAATCTCTTTTTTTTCTTACCGGAAACGTTATAAAAACGAACTTGTTAAGAAAAAGCAAAGAAATACGTACACTTGAAACAAAAATAAGGGGCGATATATTTTATTAACATAAAAAAACTAGAACTACTAATTTCGTCTACTAGAATAGTTTCCCCATTTCCTTGCCCGCGTATTCATTTCCCACTCTTGATTAATTCCTTTTGACACGCTTAATTAAAGCTTACCCAGACTCCTGAAAAAAAGCATAAAAAATTTTGATTTGTGTCCGTTTCCTATTTCCTTTATGAAAGCGGACGTAACAACATCCTCTCAAAAATATTTTATGCAATCCACCTTATGAAATTTTCTGCCTCCACATTTTTTGTGTTTCAGGATCTAGAGAAATGGATACAAAAAACTGAAACACAAAAATAATAATAATATACCTGTGACATCTTCTACTTTTGGATGTATGATATGGTGTCATACAAAAGTGTAACAAAAAATGTATCAATAAATTGGAGGCCTGCTTATCCGTCCGATGACACCCATTAACACGAGCAAAAATGAATGTAATTTATTACATGTTTTTTTTTATTATGGAGCACAGTAGCAACTTCATTGCAGACTGAAACTCAACAAGAAAGCCTTCTTTTGTGGGAATGCCACAAGAACAACGATATTAATTCAAAAAGGGTGATGATGCTGATGGTGATGGCGATAAGTTAAAAAAAAGAAGAAATAGATTTTATGAGCTTTTAGTATTCCCAAGTGACTTACTTTATTATGTCATGCGATGCTTGTCTTGTTGTTCACGGTGCTCCTCCTTTTTAGCCACATGCTGCGATCCAACCTCGGAGACAATGCACACACACGTACAAAAATCTTATAATAATATTGGACACAGCAAGAGTTATATATCTTTTGGTGGTGCACTTCGCCGTAAATTATTCAATTGGTCGTTGTGGTGAATGGTGCCCCTTCTTGTCTCATTTCATTTCACCGTTTTGGATAGAGCACACATTTATCACAGGAAAGACAAGAAAAGGATGCCGATAAGGTGACCTTCCCCTTTTCTTTTATTTCTGGGTTCGTTCCTTTTTTCATAGATTTGCCGAAGGAAACGACCACAATCAGGAATGATGACAGAGAATGGACACAATGATATCAAAATAGTGACACAGTGAACCATTGCAACCTGCCCACTTTCCTCTTTTGTGGTGCATGAAAAAAACTTTTTATACGAGGGAGTTTCTGACTTGAGTGTTAATCACAAATAATAGAATTGTGCTCAGTCATTTTATGTTCGCTTTTTAGTGCGACAAGGTCGTGACAGCGGGAGCTACCTCACTTTTTTATGTAGGTTTCCCTATTTCTTGACCAAAGAAGATGATAACCTCTTGATTGAGTGTGCAAAAAATTCGGAATCTTCTTTTATTTTTCCAATTTGCATGCATCGCGGAAGGAAAAAGGAGAAGTTTATTCTTTACTGAGGATGGTGATGATAACGATCGGAGACAATGATAAGTCACAAGAACAATGAAAGTGAGCACCGCGAGAGAGAGAGAGAGAAAAGAGAGAGATAGAACGAGTATTTTTTTCATTAATTATCTTGTACGATTTTTTCCTTGTTTTTTTGTCCCACTAACGTTAAGTCAGTAGAAGTCAGTGGTATGTGTGTACATGTGTGTGCGCGCAGATAAGTGTGTACCTTGCTTGCCTGGAGAGACAATTTTATACTTTTTTAGCAGAGCAGAAGTGAGAGTGAGACGAGCACGTTTTTGGTAAAGTGGATTTAGGTGCTCACCAAGAAAGAGAGAGAGAGAGAGTCCTCTTCTCTCTCTTCATAGCTCTTTCACAAAAAATAATACGAAAAGAAACAACGACTGTTAAAATAAAGAGTGCTCCCATTATTTTCGCCTTCATAGAACATGAAGACAAGAAGGAGAGGGAGCACAGCGCCAGAATAATAAAGAATTGCTTAACAGATTTTTTCTATGTAAAATCCACCTTGCTTTTCTTCCTCCACACAAAATAAAATGAGACGAAAAAAAAGATAAGATATATATAGGAACAAAAAAGCACCTTATGGACGGTGCTGACTTCTTTAGCACACACTTCTTTCCTAATTTCAATTACGATCTTCTCCAGGAAAAAAAAGGGACATCCAAGCGAAAAAAAGCAAGGTTTTTGAAGCGAGAGAGGGAGAGAGAGAAGATAAGAGGGTGTGCATAGTGCATACAAGTTTGGAGCAGTCAGTGAGCTTTCCCTCCATCCAAAATACATGTATTCTGTGGAGGTGCTCCACCAGAGAAAAAAAAATCAGTGAAGTGAAACACTGAATAAAAGAAGAAGCTGGAACGAAAAAAAAAATTTAATACAGGACACACTTACTCTTTTCTTTCTAGTATGAAGCCATCCCCGCATCCAGTAGGTCTCCACACTTCACTCCTTTCCTTTTTTTGAATACACACATTTTCTTTTGTATCACGCTTTTTTCTTTGGCTACCTATAAAAGACCACCATGATTTCCTGTCTTTTCTCATTTCATTCGCAATATTTTTTTGGTGCAAAATGAAATGGAAGATTTATACACACACATATATACAAACTGATACTTATCAGAACTGCAAAAATATGTGGAGGTCTTATATATTTTCTTTTTTACATTTTTTGGGTATAAAAATCATGTTGCGCACATCTCCATCCTTGAAAAACTGTGAATGAAGAACCACCTCCAAAAAAATAAATGGAGGAAGGTAACCAGAAAATGCTGATTTTCACCCGGGCTTCTTCATAGTAGTAAACGATAATAATAATGCTGCTGCTCCACTCGAAAAAAAAGTTCTCTCTTTAAAAAAATGTCTAGAAGCCTGAAATCAACTCTGGGAAAAGTTGCACACAACTCAATTCTCACATGATTTTCCTCCTGCCTTTCTGCAGCACTAGTTGGTAATAATAATGTGCACACACACACACGCATCCATTCAGGAGTGGAGTAACTAACTAAAACTCTCCTAAAAAACTTTTTTTTCACTTCCCGTCCTTCTAAAATTTTCCCGTTGAATTTTAGGGAAAGAAGAAGAAGGCACAAACCAGCTAACTTTGTGCTCTTTATTATGTTCCCCTTACATGTGTGTGTCCAGGGTTCGTGTGTGCACCAACAAATTCATGGCTCCAGTTAGAAAGCTAAAGAGAGCTTTTATATATATATATTTTGTTATTATTATATTTGTTTGTTGTCTTGTTATAAACTACTATGCTCCTGCTGCAATGCATGCTGGTCTTTGTTGCATGCGGGCACACACAAAACAACAATAATGCTTGTTGTATAATACAAAATCTTTTTTGGTTGAACACAACTCAGCTCAACTTGAATTTTGAAGCGTGAGATATTCCCATTCTTCAGTTTGTCGTGTGCGCTTCTTTCTGAGTGTGTGTGTTTGCATGTTAACTTACCTTGCTACATCATAGTACTAACTAGCAAAAAAAAGTTTACCACATTCTAATTCTCTTGATTCTCTGCAACTCCAACTTTGCTGCTTCTTGCTACCAATTTTCTGTACATTACTAAACAAGGTAAATAGTTTTCTGTTGTGTGTGTGTGTTCAGAAAAAAATATATTGGTGCAAAAATTTTCTAACTCGAGAGGAGTGAGAGAGAGAGAGAACTGAACCTAACTTATGATTGTGTGTTCACTGGTAGTTTACCGTATCCCAATCCCTCTGAGACATTATGTCTCTTTGCTCCACGCTTTTTACTCTGATAAAAAAAATTCTAGTGTGTGTGTGCATATATACATATATGGCTCAACAATATTATATTACTTACTACTTTATAATCTCTTTTTGATATGGAAAACTCTAGGAAAAATAAATTGTCGAAATCCTATTACAAATAAGCATGTGTGTGTGCAAAATCAACATTTTTCTCTATTCTTCGTGTTCATGAGCCACCCACATAATTTTTTGGACGCAGGTTAGCTTTCAGACAGGAGTAGGAGAGAAAATGTGTCTACCCGCATTACACTAATAGTAATAAAAGTATTATGCGGCAATAATTTTTTTTTTCGGAGAAAATATAGCTTTGTAATATGGTGCTCTATTCTTTTTTTTCCTCTGCAAAAAAGTGTTATTTAAAAATTCACACACAAAAAAAAGAAAATATGGAGCTGCATGAAATGTGATACAATAACATCATAGATGACTGTATTTTAAAAAAAGGGTGAAGTAATGTGTGCCTTCCATTTATTTTTTTTGCGTAATCCACATTTCCAAATGGAAAAAGTAAACATGAAATGAAAGCGCAAGCGGGTGTTTTACTCGCTCCGGGTAGGGAAAAAGGAAATGTAACAAGCTAGAAATTGTATTATCATTATTGCTACATATTTTTTTGGATAGCTTTAGGTTGCTTCGTGGTTAAACCACGAACTGCGGAAAAAATTGTACTCAGGGTCTGCTTATATCTATGCAGCAAGAAATTTAAGCTTCACTAATAAAATAATGTGTGCATGCACACATACATGGAGCATAAATATGTATGATTACTTCCGTACTCACCTTATTTTTTTCTGAAGGATGGCACTCCACCTGGACGGAAAAAAATTACTCGGAGCACAACAGACCAAAGAAAAGATCCATTTCGCTCCGAAAAAAAAAAATGATTTTCGTTCTGGGGCTCAGATGATGATAATGTTGATGATGGAAAAGGTGGTCGTCGTGTTCATTTTCGATGATGATGATGCGGAGGAAGGAGCACCGAGAAAATTAGATAAAAAAAGATGAAAGTGACTTGGAAAAAAGGGTAAGATGTGCGTTTTCTTTCGTTGTTGATAAGATGATGATGATGTTTTTTTCTTCTTCGTTTGACTTTTTTTTTCTGGGTAATTGATATTACGTATGTTATCGGATATGTAAGAAGAGTTGTGCGTCCAAAAAAAGAATATTATGTGTACAACAAGAAAGGAAA